>ML414617.1:0-46046 GCA_005239525.1 Nicotiana knightiana | reverse complement strand
GATTTATATTTGCAACGCCCGTTTAGTCTTTATAGAAGACATAGTTGAGCGTGATCAGCTAGTCAGGTGGCGTTTAGGTTAGAATCTATGCCTTCCCAGCCAGGCCAGATGCAGTCACCTCCGATGCAGTGATCATAAGTACTATTTGTGTTTGTCATAGGGATGCTTCGGTATTATCTGATCTAGGGTCTACTTACTCCTTTGTCTCTTCTCTATTTTCCCCTTATCTAGATGTATCTCGTGAGTCCTTGGGTGTTCTTGTACATGTGTCCACGCTAGTGGGTGATTCTGTTGTTGTGGATTAGGTTAACCAGTCATGTGTAGTGACTTTCTGTGGTTATGATAACAAAGCAGATCTTCTATTGCTCGATATGATTGATTTTGAGGTTATCCTAGGAATGGAGTGGTTGGCTCCACACCATGCCATTCTCGATTGCCATGCCAAGAATGTTACCTTGGCAATCGCCTGAGTTGCCTATATTGGAGTGGAAAGGTTCATCCGTTGTACTTCTAACCGAGTTATTTCTTTCTTGAAGGCTCACCATATGGCCGAGAAAGATTTTTTGGCCTATCTAGCCTTTGTTTGGGATACCACCTCATACACTCCCACGATAGATTCGGTGTCGGTCGCATGGGAGTTTTTTGATGTTTTTCTTGCTGATCTACCAGGTATGCCACTGAAATAGGATATCGATTTTGGCATTGATTTGGTTCAAGGCACACAGATTATCTCTACTTTATCGTACCGCATGGCTCCAAAGGAGCTGAGGGAGTTGAAGGAGAAGCTTCAGAAACTACTTTAGAAGGGGTTCATCAGGCTAAGTGTTTCGCCTTGGGGCATACTGGTGTTATTTGTAAAGAAAATGGATAGGAGTATGTAGATGTGCATTGATTATCTCTAGTTGTACAAAGTCGCCACCAAGAATAAGTATCCATTACCGCGTATTGATAAAAAAATTTTATCAGCAATAGGGTGTTAGAGTGTTCTCGGATCTGGGTAGCATCATCAGAAGATTCATGCTTCAGATATTCTGGAGATGGTTTTCTGGACAAGTTGATTTTCTAGTGATGTCCGTCAGCTTGTCTAACGCCCCAGTGGCCTTTATGGATTTGATGAATCGGGTGTTCAGGCCATATATGGACTACTTTTCATTGTCTTCATTGATGACATGTTGATATACTCACGTAGTGCGGAGGAGAACGAGCAGCATTTGAGGTTAGTTCCTCAGATCTTGCGATAACAAAATCTATATGCTATGATCTCCAAGTGAGAGTTTTGGTTAGATTTTGTGGCTTTCTTGGGGCATGTTATATCAGGCGAGGGAATTAAGGTGGATCTTAGGAAGGTCAAGTCAGTTCAAAGTTGGCCTCGTTCTCCCCCCCCTCCCCCCCTCCCCCCCCAAGCGACCGAGATCAGGAGTTTCCTAGGGCTAGCATGCTATTATCATCTATTTTAGTAGGGCTTCTCATCTATTACAGCTTCTTTGACTAGATTGACCGGGAAGGGTGCTCAGTTCAGATAGTCCAATAATTGCGAGGCGAGCTTTCAGAAGCTCAAGACTGCTTTGACTACATCAGTGTTGATTTTGCCATCTGGTTCAGGGATGTATATTGTGTATTACGATGCTTCACGCATTGGTATGAGTTGTGTATTGATGCAGGAGGGCGAGTTATTACATATGCTTCACTTCATATGAAGCCCCAAAAAATGAATTATCTTGTTCACGGTTTATAGTTGGCTGCTATAGTTCATGCCCTCAAGATCTGGCGGCATTATCTTTATGGGGTGTCCTGCGAGGTTTACACCGATAATCACAGTTCACAAAGTTTTTTTTAGTGGAGGGACCTTAATATAAGGTAGCATAGGTGGATTTAGTTAATGAAAGATTATGATATTACTATCCTCTATCATCCAGGCATGGCAAATATTGTTGTGGATGCCTTGAGCAGAAAGGCTATAGTATGGGTAGTTTGGCATTCATATCAGCAGGGGAGAGGCTATTGGCTTTTGAAATTCAGTCCTTAGACAACCAACTTGTGAGGTTGGATATTTTAGAGCCCAGTCAAGTTCTTGCATGTGTTGTGGCTCAGCCTTCCTTATTCGAGCAAATCAAGGCTCGTCAGTATGATGATCCACACTGGTTGGTCCTTATAGAGGGTGCTACGAGGCGATGCCAAGGAGGTTACCATTGGTGATGATGGTGTTCTGCGAATGCAGGGTCTCCTATGTGTTCCTAATTTCAATGGCCTGAGGGGGACGATTCTAGACAAGGCACGTAGTTTGTGTTATTCAATTCGTCCAGGTGCCCCGAAGATGTATTGTGGCCTGAGGCGACATAACTGGTGACGACGGATGAAGAAAGACATAGTAGAGTATGTGGCGAGATGTCTCAATTGACAACACGTTAAGTATGAGCACCAGATACCAGGTGGCCTACTTCAGCAGATGGTTATACCAGAGTGGAAGTGTGAGCGCATAACTATGGAGTTTTTATTTGGGTCGGCAAACTAACCAAGTCTACACACTTTATTCTGGTAGTGACTACATACTCTTTAGAGAGGTTGGCCCAGATTTATATTTAGCATATTGTTTGGTTGCCTGGTGTGCCTACTTCCATCATTTCGGATAGAGGCCTTCAGGTCACTTCATATTTTTGGAGATTTGTATCGAGTGAATTGGGTACCCGGGTAGATCTCAACATGGTCTTTCATCCGCAGATCGACGGGAAATCAGAGCGAACAATTCAGACTCTAAGATGATATACTCAGATCATGTGTGATTGACTTCGGGGGGCAGTGGGACCAATTCATATTGTTGGCCAACTTTTCTTATAACAACAGTTTCCAGTCCAACATCTAGATGCTCCATTTGAGGCCTTGTATGATCGGTGGTGTCGTTCCCTCATCGGTTGGTTTGATTTCGATGAGGATTGGTTATATGGTACTGATTTGGTAAATGATGCCTTAGATAAGGTAAAAATGATTCAAGATCAACTTCCCATAGCTCGGTCGGGACAAAAAGTTACGCGGATCAGAAAGTGTGTGATTCATCATTTATGGTGGGTCAGAAACTTCTCTTGAATGTCTCGCCGATGAAGGGCATCTCGAGGTTCAGAAAGAGGGGTAAGCTGAGTCCGAGGTTCACTGGTCCATTTGATGTGTTGGCGCGAGTTGGAGAGGTTTCTTACAAGCTTTCTTTGCTTCCCAATCTATCGGGAGTTCATTCAGTTTTTCACGTGTCTATGATCTAGAGGTACCATGATGGCAGGTCACATGTGTTATATTACAGTATAGTGTAGCTTGATGAGAGCTTGGGTTATGGAGAGGAGCGAGCTGCCATTGTTGACAGGCAGGTTTGCAAGTTTAGGTCTAAGAAGATTTCAGCAGTGAAGGTCCACTGGAGGCGTCAAGCGGTCAAGGAGGAAACTTGGTATACCGAGGAGGACATGCGGAGTAGATATCCACTATTATTCAGCACTCCAGGTAATATTCTAGACGTATCCGAGGACGAACGTTTGTTTAAGAGATGGAGAATGTAGTGACTCGACCGATCATTTTGTTTTCCATATCCCAGTTCCTCTATTTAACACTTCACATATGTGCGTTTATTATTTTATGACTTGCGGGGGTGGTTGGTTTGGTTTTAGAAGAGCTCGGGTCAAATTCGGAACACTTACTTCCATAATAGTGACCAAGTTTGACTTGAGTCAACACTTAGAGTAAACGGACTCGGAATCAGTATTCAAAGATTCCAACAGGTTCGTATGAGTATTTTTGACTTGAGTGTATGTTCGTGTCGAGTTTTGGATAGATGGGGAGCATTTCAGCGCTTATTGTTGAAAGTTGGCATTTTAAAGGTTTTAGAATTTCCTAAGTTTGACTTGAACTGGATTTTAGTGTTACTAGTGTTTGTTTGGGATTCTGATCCTTGGAATAGGTTCGTATTGTGATTTGTGACTTATGCGTAAAATTTGGCGTCATTTTGAGTTGTCTAAGTAGGTTTTGTCGCTTTCGGAGTTGGTTAAAATAAGTTTTAAGCTTAGAAGTTGATTAATTTGGTTTCAAGGTATGACTCATAGTTTTAAATGTTATTTTATGTGATTCGAGGCTTCGAGTAAGCCTGTAGTATGTTTGTGGACTTGTAGGTGCATTTTGACTGGGTCTCAGGTGGCTCGGGTGTGCTTCGAACCACCCGGAGCACAGTTAAGTTGGCTTGAAATTATTGGTGCGTTGGTGTGCTACGTGATCGTGAAGGGTATCCCGAGATCGCGAAGAATGAATTCTGGAGGGGTAGCTGATTGCTCTTCACAAACGCAAATAAGGCTCTGCAAACGAGAAGGGGGGCTAACTCTCCTCCCTGAATGCGGAGACCCAGTCGTGAATGTCAAGAAGGAAGAAGGGGAGTTGGGCTGGAAGGTTGTTAGGATCATGAAGGGCATGGACCATTGGTCAACGCGAACGCGACCTTGAGGTCGCGAACGTGAAGGGTATCTGGGCAGTTGGAAGAAATTGGCCTTCGCGATCACGAAGAAGAACGGGCCTCGGCAGAACACTTTTATTTCGGGACTTAGACCATTCCTCCCACGTTTTCACTTGGTCTTGGATGAAATTGAGAGCACTTTTGTGGGGGGGTTTTCATCAACATTAGAAGGTAAGTAATTACATCAATTCTTAAGTTAAATACATGGATTATGGGTATATTTTACCGTAGAAATTCTGGAATTTCATGATTGTTTTTAAGAACTTATGGTTTGGTAAAAATGAGATTGGCCACGAAGTCGATTATAAAATTTGGAATAAACTATATACTTGAGTTTGTAATGTCATGGGTAACGTTACCTTCTAAAAATTTGGGAATCCGGGCACGTGCGGCCGAGGTGAATTTTATTGACTTTCTGAATTTTTTGGGAAATCACATTAATAGTTAATTATGAATGTTTAAGCATATATTGATTAGTTTGTATGAATTTTAAGAGCCGAATAATGAGTTTGAAATCAAGGTAAGTCTCTTCCCTAAACTTGTAGAGGGAATAACTCCTTTAGGTGTATTAATTTTTGTGTGCTACTTGTTGTGGGAGTTACGTACGCACAAGGTGATGAGAGTCTGTACGTTCCTATATTCATGTTATGTCCGGGTAGAGTTAGATTCACATTGTATCTTAAATATGCTATTTGTATCTACCTTGTATACTTGATTTCCTTAATTTATGACTGTGATTGAGGCTAGAGTAAAATATATTGACTGAGTTTCTTACTTTGGGAAATTTTTGGAATATGTGATGAACAATATATTTGTGTCTTCTTAACTCGCACGTATTTTTGCGAGTGATATAGTTTCTCCATTCTAATGGGATCGAGTCATTCGCCTCGACAGTATTACAAATTATTCTAGTGGGATCGGGTCATTTGCCTCGGCAATACTATAAATTACTCTTATGGGATCGGGTCGTTCGCCTCGGCAGTATGGTAACACTATTCTTATGGGATCGGGTCGTTCACCTCAGTAGTACTGTGTATTACTATTCCTATGGGATCGGGTCGTTCGCCTCGGCAGACTTGTGCGTAATTTTTTAGATTGGATGTGGCATTGATATCAGTTGAGTTCGTGCCTTTGAGGCCAGTTATAAATTTTTAGTGATTTCATATTGATCCATGTTTGGAAATTTAGTATTAAATTTTTATAAGTTTCGTTGTTATTTGTTGTATTCAATACATGTCTACTTGATATATTTTATCATTTGACCACTAGTAAAGGTCAAGTCAACCCCTCGTCACCGCTTCTTCGAGGTACTTACTGGGTACGCGTTGATTTATATACTCATGCTACACTTTTGCACTGATTCTGCAGGTACTGACACAGGCACTTCCAATGGTCACAAGGGCGCACAAATGCATCGCACAGAGACTAAGGTGTGAGTTGCCATCCAAGCTGCGATATGCAGCACCCTGAGTCTCCCTCTATATTATTTACTATTTATGTCTACTTTATTTTAGACAATGGCTGTAGTAGTTTTGTATATTACCTAGATTGCTCATGCACTTCTGATACCGGGTTTTGGGAGCTACTAGTGGTTATTCATTATTTTATTCATTATTATTATCACTGTGATTTATTTATTATTCATACTTGGTATTTTAGGAAATAAATATGCATGTTTCTATGAGACCTTCTTTTATTCCGTGTATTTAAAGAAATTTCTGATTTTGAAAGCTAAAAATAAATAAATAAATTGGAGGTTCACGTGTTGGCTTGCCTAACGGCAGTGTTGGGCGTCATCACGACCTATTATGGGTTTTGGGTCGTGACAACTATCAATGATTGTTAGGCTTACCTAGTCTTAGAGACTAGGTACCATCACGATTACCTTAGGTGGGATTTTGGGGTCGTGACATTTCTATATCTAGTAGGTGTCTTGACCTGTTCTCATCACTATTCTACTGAGGTTAAGCTTGGTACTTACTGGGTATTGTTGTGGTGTACCCATGTTACGCTTCTACACATTATGTAACGACCCAACCGGTTATTTTGAGAATTTAAGCCTCGATATGCGTCATAAGATCTTGAGCAGCTTCATATTATGTGTATTGACTTGCATGCATGGTCGAGTTCAGTTACCGGATGATTCAGAGTCAAATCGGGAAAAAAGGATTCTAGTCTTGGAAGCATAAGCGGTAAGAGTTGATCGGAATTTGAATTTTTTGTAAACGAATTTAGATTGGGTTTTGGATGATTTCAACAGCTTCGTATGGTAATTTTGGACTTAGGCATGCGTCCGGATTTGGATTTGGAGGTCCGTAGGGTAATTTGAAGCATTTCGGCAAAAGTTGGAAAAGATAAAGTTTGGAAGGTGGAGAGGTTTGACAAAGAGTTGACTTTGGTTATATTTTTGGAATGCGATTTCGAGAGTAAGAACAACTCGGTTATGTCATTTGGGATTTGCCTTCAAAATTTGACGTCATTCTGGGTTGATTTGATAGGTTGTGGTGCGAGTTTTAGAAGTTGGAAGATTTAAAAGTTCCTAAGTTCGATTCATGGTGCGATTCATAGTTTCGACGTTGTTTGATATGATTTGAGACCTCGAGCAAGTCCGTGTTAGGTTATGAAACTTGTTGGTGTGTTTAGACGGGGTCCCGGGGGCCAAGTTCTATGTTTGGACTGCCAAACTGCTAGTGTCTGGTTTCCTTTGTTGTTGCTGGGTCCCAGACTCCATTGATGTGTTTCATATAGTAGGTTTGAGGCCGCGCCAGATGATGTCATACATGTATGCTTTTGATTTGTTACAGAGGATCACAATTCGTATTTTTCGGTTTTGCTTATTGGGGAAGTTCCCCTATTTGTTGCCCCACCTATGAGTGAGTTCATGATTTAGTATTCTGCTTATTTGTCTACCTTGTTAGGAGATTTATGAGTGGTATCCCGTGTCTATCGTTGTTTTTATTCATTATTGAGAGGTATGAGGCTAGAAGTGAATTCATGTTGTCCATTACGGTAGGTTTTGATGTGATTCCTGAGTAATACGGTTACGAGTTGTGATTTAGATGCTCAACCAGGGTGAGAGTTCAGTAAGTATTGTGATTCTATTGGAAAAATTGAGTTAGTGGAAGGTTTCAATTTGTATAATGTGTATTCGGCTCGTGATTCAGAGTTGAGGGTGAGACCCTAGCAATTTCATGTGATTTGATATGTTTGAGTCGGGCGGCGTGCCGCGGTGGAACTTATATCAGGATGAGATGTTTGTGATTTGTTCATATACTTTGATTTTTCCTTTTAAATTTATTCATATGGTGGTACTAATAGAGAGTTGTGCCTGTCGGGCTTGTTTGATATTTCTCTTATGTGTTTCTCCTTACATATTCAGTAATTTTTCTTGTGCTTTATGAGTTTTAGCTTGCGGGGTATGTGCCCAGTGGCGTTAATTAGGACTTGTTGATTCGGGTGTATAGTTATGAGATATTCATGTTCCTTGCATCACTATCAGTGTTCAGGGTTCTAACGGATAAGAGGCTAATATCCAGGTTGGGTTTGATTATGGGTAGCTATTGTGATCAGAAATGTTATTATGGGTATGTGTGTGGTGTGTCACGTTGTGTGGCTGTACCTTGTGGGTGTAGGCATAAGTCGTTGCAGCTGGCTGAGACTGATATCGAGTGTGGAATAAGAATCGGGTCTTTTGGAGATAAACGGAAGGTGAGAATTTTGACTCCAAGGCTTATTGGTACTGGTGGGAGGGGCAAATTACCGTTGAGATGGTGTCGTTAGGCTTCTGCGGATTAGGGTGACGTGGGGTCACTCGCGAGTGTATGTTGGATGTGTTCATTCGGTGATTTGATGACTTCGAGGCGATTCTTGGCACATTCGAGGACGAACGCTTGTTTAAGAGGGGGAGGATGTAACGACCCGATCGGTCGTTTTGAGAATTTAAGTCTCGCTCTGCGGTATCTGGTCTTGAGAAGCTTCGTATTACATGTATTGACTTGCGTGCGTGATCGAATTCAGTTACCGGATGATTCAGAGTCAAATCGGAAGCAGGATTCTAGTTTTAGAAGTTTAAGTAGTAAAAGTTGACCAGAATTTGACTTTTATGTAAGCAACTCCGGAATGAGATTTGGATGATTTCAATAGCTTCGTATGGTAATCTTGGACTTAGGTGTGCGTCCGGATTTGGATTTGGGGGTCTTTAGGGTAATTTGAAGCATTTGGGCGTAAGTTGGAAAAGTTGAAGTGTGGAAGATGGAGAGGTTTGACCAAGAGTTAACTTTGGTGATATCGGGGTCGGAATGCAATTTCGAGAGTTGGAACAACTCGGTTATGTCAGTTGGGATTTGCCTAAATAATTTGACGTCATTCCGGATTTATTTGATAGGTTTCGGTGCGAGTTTTAGATGTTGGAATATTTGAAAGTTACTAAGTTCCATTCATGGTGAGATTCATAGTTTCAACGTTCTTTGATATGATTTGAGACCCCGAGCAAGTCTGTGTTTGGTTATGAAACTTGTTGGTGTGTTTAGACGGGGTCCCGGGGGCCAGCATTTGTTTTGGATGGGCTACGGGCCATTTCCTTCTATGTTTGGACTGCCGAACAGCTAGTGTCTGGTTTCCTTTGTTGTAGCTGGGTCCCAGACTCCGTTGATGTGTTTCATATAGTAGGCTTGAGGCCGCAGCGCCAGATGATGTCATACAGGTATGCTTTTGATTTGTTACAGAGGATCACTATTCGTATTTTTCAGTTCTGATTATTTGGGAAGTTCCCCTATTTGTTTCCCCACCTATGAGTGAGTTCATGATTTAGTATTCTGCTTATTTTTCTGCCATGTTAGGATATTTATGAGTGGTAGCCGGTGTCTATCGTTGTTTTTATTCATTATTGAGAGTTATGAGACTAAAAGTGAATTCCCGTGGTCCATTACGGTGGGCTTTGATGTGATTCCTGAGTAACATGGCTACGAGTTGTGATTTAGATGCTCTACCAGGCTGAGAGTTCAGTAAGTATTGTGATTCTATTGGAAGAATTGAGTTAGTGGAAGGTTTCAATTTGTATAATGTGTATTCAGCTCGTGATTCAGAGTTGAGGGTGAGACCCTCGCGATTTCATGTGATTTGATATGTTTGAGTCGGGGTGCGTGCCGCGATGGAAGTTATATCAGGATGAGACGTTTGTGATTTGTTCATATACTTTGATTTTTCCTGTTAAATTTATTCATAGGGTGGTACTGATGGAGAGTTGTGCCTCTCGGGCTTGTTTGATATTTCTCTTATGTGTTTCTCCTTACATATTCAGTCATTTTTGTTATGTGCTTCCTGAGTTTTAGCTTGCGGGGTATGCGCCCGGTGGCGTTAGTTGTGACTTGTTGATTCGGGTGTATAGTTATAAGATATTATGTTCCTTGCATCCCTGTCAGTGTACAGAGTTCTAACGAATAAGAGGCTAATATCCGGGTTGGGTTTGATTATGGGCAACTATTGTGATCAGAAATGTTATTATGGGTCTGTGTATGGTGTGTCACGTTGTGTGGGTGTAGGCATAAGTCGTTGCAACTGTTTGAGACTAATATCAGGTGTGGATAAGAATCAGGTCTTTTGGAGATAAATGGAAGGTGAGAATTTTGACTCTAAGGCTTATTGTTACTGGTGGGAGGGGAAAATTACTGTTGAGATGGTGTCATTAGGCTTATGATGATTGAGTGATGTGGGGTCACCCCCGAGTGTATGTTGGATGTGTACATTCGATGATTTGATGACTTCGAGGCGATTCTTGGCATATTCAAGGACTAACACTCTTTTAAGAGGGGGAGGATGTAATGATTCGGCCGGTCATTTTGAGAATTTAAGTCTTGTTCGGCGGCATAAGGTTTTGAGAAGCTTCGTATTGCGTGTATTGACTTGCGTGCATGGTCGAGTTCAGTTACCGGATGATTCAGAGTCAAATTGGAAGAAGGATTCTAGTTTTTGAAGCTTAAGCGGTAAGAGTTGACTGGAATTTGACTTTTGTGTAAACGGCTCCGGATAGGTTTTGGATTATTTTAACAGCTTCGTATTGTTATTTTGGACTTAGATGTGCGTCCGGATTTGGATTTGGAGGTCTGTAGGGCAATTTGAAGCATTTCGGTGAAAGTTGGAAAAGTTGAAGTGTGGAAGATGGAGAGGTTTGACCAAGTGTTGAATTTGGTGATATCGGGGTCGGAATGAGATTCGGAGAGTTGGAACAACTCGGTTATGTCAGTTGGGATTTGCCTGCAGAATTTGACGTTATTCCGAGTTGATTTGATAGGTTTTGCGCGAGTTTTAGAAGTTGGAAGATTTGAAAGTTCCTAAGTTCCATTCATGGTGCGATTTGTAGTTTCGACGTTGTTTGATTTGATTTGATACCTCGAGCGAGTCCGTGTTAGGTTATGGAACTTGTTGGTGTGTTTAGACGGGGTTCCGAGGGCCTCGGGTGTGTTTTGGATGGGCTATGGGCCATTTCCTTCTATGTTTGGACTGGTGAACTGCTGGTGTGTTTATTCTTTACCGCGTTCGCATGACTTTCTCCGCATTTGCGTATTCTAATTTTGGAGGATGAATTTATTTCCTTCACATTCACATGATTCCATTCACGATCGCGGAAGTCTGCCTTTCCATTCTTCGCGTTTGCATCTGCCTCTTTGCGTTCGCGTAGTAGAAACTACGAGCTGGGCACTGGTGATCATTCTTCTGTCCGTGAACGCGTAAGTGTGCTTTCCCCTCCTTCGCGTTCGCGTGCTGCTTCACGCGTTCGCGTCGCCCAGTTCCTGGGCCATTGAATTTTCCTTCTTCGCAATCGCACATGTTTGTTCACGATAGCATAGCACTAATTCCAGGAAGTAGCCATTTCCTCTTCGTGATCACACCTCCTTTTCCGCGATCACGATGTACAATATCTAGGCAGAATATATAGTGCTTTATTCCGAGGGTTAGCCAATATCACCAATTTTGGAGTTCTAGAGCTCGGTTTTGAGTGATTCTTTGTGGATTTTTCAAGAAAATCGATTGGGAAAGTGTTCTTCATAGAATTTATTATACTCCCTGATTATATCTTTATTTTCATCATTAAATTAGTGTTTTGAGTTGAGGAGAAATGGTGATTTTGAAGAAAACTTTCAAAAAATAAAATGATGATTTGAGGGACGAATTGGTATCGGAATTTGATAAATTTCGTGTGGTTGAACTCGTATCGGTATGGGTGTTTTATTTTATGAAATTTGTCGGTTTTTGAGGTGCGGTCCCGGGGGTCGACTTTTGGGTTGTTTTTTAGTTTTTGATAGAGATTGAGGCTTTATGATCCGGAATAGTTTCTCATGAGTTTTATTTATGCTTTGAAGTTATTTTGGCTAGATTTGAGCCGTCCGGGGGTTTATTTCACCTGAGAAGTCCATTTTAGAGTATCGGTATGTCTTCTTTGAGGTAAGTATCTTTCCTAACTTCGTGTAGGGGAACTACCTCTTAGGATTTGAGTCTTCAATGCTAATTGTATCATGTGAAGTCCGTGTACGTGAGGTGACAAGTACGTGCTCGGGCTTATTTGTGGAAAATTGACCTTTTAGGGTTCTTAGGTCCTTGTAGTCACTGAGTATGAAGTTGTTTTTGTTATTATTAAGTTTTCCTAGTTACTAGTTTCGCTCTACCTGCTTTAATTGGAATTAATTGCTTCATGATTCACTCTTATTGCCTATTTGACTCTTATATGACTAAACTGAAGTTGTTACCTCTTCTATCGCCATGCTATCCCACTGTAATCGCTTCTCCTTAATTGAAAGTATAATTATCTCTTCTGTAATTGTTCATCCTTAATTGAGGTTATGATTATCTTTCCGCTGCCTATCCTTAATTGAATTTGTTGTATCTCTTTCGTAATTGCTCAACCTTAAAAGAAGTGTAGGTATCCTATATCTTAGTTGACTTATCCTTATTTGGAAATATTGACTCGTGATATCTCCCTTGTTGTTGAAATGTACTTTGTGGGACCGTTGTTACATATTATTTCCTCCCTTGTTGAGTTGTTCTTATTATGACTAGTATTCTCTATTGTGGTTATTCCTTGTGAACTAGTTATACTAATTTTTGTGATCGAAAGTTATTGAATTGATTTACTCGCCGTACTCTTGTGTTATTGTCATTGTGGATGTGACACTCAGTGTTGTGGTGCATGAGGTTTCTACCATGCGGTTGTTATTGTGATGCACGAGGTTTCTGCAGTGCAGTTGGGGTTGTGTTGCACGAGGTTTCTGTCATGCTATTGTTACTTTTGATTATATCACCGCGGTGTGACAAGGCGGGATATATCTGTGTGTTTGCGCATGTGGCGAGACAAAGTGGGAATATTATTATGCACGTGTGGCGAGACAAGATGGGCATTTACTTTATTATTGCACATGTGGCGAGACAAGGTGGGCTATGCCAGGGATTGATTTGTGATGACTTGTGATGGCTTGGGAGTATTCTTGTTGTTGATATTTGTATAGTGGCGCACTTACCTGTGTGAGTTTTATCTTGTTGAAAATTGTGGGAAAACATTTTATGTGCTGTCTATTTTCTCTATACGTATAGCTGGCATCAACTATGTTAGAACACTTGCACAAGCATACACGTAGTTAATCACTCTTATTGGTTAAGAGGATGGATCTTGATATCTTTGAGTATTGATGCACACCCTTGTTTACTTGCCTTCTATGCGAGGATGACTCTATTGACACGTGAGTCGTCAGTGCAGTTATTAGTTTATAATGAGGGCACAGGATGCCAAGTATTTAGGGTTCCAGAACTGGGACCCGTGAAAATGTGGATATTCTGAGATCTGGTACCTCGTGGAGTTTATTGGCTAAAACCTAGTATGACATCAGTCGTTTTTATTGAGTTTTTACTTGCCTTTCCTTTATCTGTGATCACCGGATTCAAACTACATTCCGTTCATCCTACTGTGTCATTATTATGGTGTTCCGCTGTTAATTGTTGCTTTCCTTTTCTTACTGCGATTATCGTATTGTTTGTCATTATGCGTTGTCTCTATATAGATATCGTACTCTGTTGTTTCTACACTTATACTTGTCTAGGTTATCTAATCCAGTAGGTGTCTTGACTGTCCCTCGTCACTACTCCACTGAGGTTAGTCTTGATACTTTTTGGGTACCACTGTGATGTACTCATACTACATCTCTGCAAATTTTTGTGCAGATCCAGGTATTGCGGAGTCAGTTGATTGTTAGTAGTTGTGCGAATTGTTGTTGTGGAGACTCGAGGTAAACCTGTTGCTGCGCTCGCAGGCTTCGGAGTCACCTTTTAGTTTTTGTATTGCACTGTTTATCCTTATTTTGAAACAGTTGTATTTAGAGGTTTTCTAGCAAAAACTCTGTAGAGCTTATGACTTATACAAGTGATTTTGGGATTGTAAAATTTTAAAGAGATTTCTATTTCGAATTTGTCATATGTTAGTTTAAATATTGTTATTATTTAGTTAATGTTAGATTACCTAGTCCCTAAGACTAGGTGCAATCATGACACCTAACAGAGGGTAAATTGGTTTGTTACATTTGTGCAGGTCCAGGTACTTTTGCTCTAATCGGAGGGAGTGGGTTGATTCGAGTATCACAGAGACTTCAAGGTATACCTGCTTGACGTCCGCAGGCCTCAGAGTCACCTTCTGCTTTTGTTTCTACTTCTATTTATCTTCATATATAACATAGTTTTATTTACAGATTCCAGTGTATTTCTTAGAGATTATGACTCAATTCCACAGTTTTGGGGATATTGTGATTGTTGTACCATATTGGTTTCATTATGATAGTTATCATTTTAGTTGTTAATTCTGCAAAATTGTTAATGTATCTTAGGCTTACCTAGTCTTAGAGACTAGGTGTCATCACGACATACTAATGTGGTAATTTTGGGGTGGTGACATAGGAGCTTGAGGATTTGAATTCGCGTTCGTAAAGGCCAGGTCGCGTTCACAAAGAGGAGGCAGAATGGACATCATGTTCGCGAGGTTGGTTCCACGAACGTGCATGGTTATTTTAAGGAAAAAAGCTTTTTTGTTATTTTCGAACGCGAGGCACGTGCCACATTCGCGAAAGGAACCCTGGAAAGAACATTTGAGTGTTGTATTTCAGGATTTTAGCATATTTTCGCATATTTTGAACTCTAGGCTTGGAGAGGAGCGATTTTGCATACATATTTTCATACAAGATTTTGGAGTTAGTGATTTCTACTCATTTTTTGTATTATTTCAAGAATTAATACCTAAAATATGGAATTTTGAGGTAAATTTGGGGGTTTTCCTGTAACTTAAGAGAGTAAAAATTGAGGTTTTGAGGCTCGATTTGGACTTGATTTTGGAATCTAGTCATATAATTTGATTTGTGGGGTTATGGGTAGTTAGAATCTAACCCTTGATTCAGGTTTTAACCATGTGGGCCCCGGTTCACTTATTTTGACTTTTTCGAAATTGAATAAAGATTGAAACTTTATAATTTGGAATTGATTCATCTAGCTTTGTTTGACGTTGTTTAGTTATTTTTTGGCTAGATTCGAGTCGGTCGGATGTGATTTCTAAGGCAAAGGTGTTCTTGGAGTATTGATTTTGATCATTTGAGGTAAGTATCTTACCTAATATTATGGGGGGGGGGGGGGGGGGGGGGGGGGGGGAGGGGGGTAGTACCCCTTAGGATGTCACCTTATTTGGCTAATTGGAATGTGTAAAAAAAATATATACGATGTCACGAGCGTGTATGCGGGTGCTATGTATGATTTTGATCAATTTTGACTTTAGGCTTCTAGTATGTCTTGTACGCATTGTGCACTCCCTATGATCCATGTTTTGATAATTTGTGTGGTTATGTGAACTCCTTTAATCTTATAAGAGACCTTCCTTAGGCTTTGATATCCTGTTTGAACATGATACTTATTATTGTATGGTGTACCCGCCTAATCTGAGTTGTAGTTGTACATTTTGCACATGCATATTCTGAAGCATGTTATTTTTCTTAGTTAATAAGTATGTGATTTGGTATTTGTTGTTCGTATACATGTATTCTTGTATATATTTTTTGTGATATGGACTTGTTCCGGAGCACGTGAGGTGTCTGTGCGGATGATTTGATTATGCACGTGTGTTGTCCGTGTAGCGTGTGGATAAGGATCCATCCTCCTACGGTCGTCCTCTCATGTTTCTCCTTGATGATGTACATGTCAGATTATTGTAACAGATCAGTGTTTGGACGTTGTGTATCTTCTCAATATGCAAGATCCTTGGATGAATATATGCTTTTATTGCGTATCTTTTCTATATGTTAGCCTCATAATGTATACATATCTTTTAGGCATATTTTCTTCATATACTGATTTAGTTACTTTAGATATCTTCTCTATATGTCAATTCAGTGGAACTTGATTTGCTATTCTTGCATCTTCTCTAAATGTTGTCTGTTAGTCTGATTACTATGCTTAGATTCTGGTATTGTTGTTGTGTACGTATATATTCATGAATTGTACAAGTTTGATTGTGATTATCATTGACCGTTCTCGCTACTACCTCAAAGAGGTTAGTATTAATACCTATTGAGTACATGAGGTCGATTATACTCATACTGTCCTTTGCACTTAATTGTGCAAAGCATGAGTTGCACCCAACTGAGCATTTGGAGTTATAGATATTATTGTAGGCCCGGGGGTAGAGATGCATTCTGATCGCAGTCTCTCATCTCCTTCTATCTTTAGATTATTGTTATTATTTCAGATATTGTATTATAATAGCAGACTTATATTCTTATGATTAGAGCGCATGACTCAGTGTAACCAGCTTCGGGGGAATTGTTGCATTGGTTTACATTTATCTATATTATTAGACCTTTAGACTCTTTTACTTTGATATTATTATTTTTATTCTTCCAATATTGTTTTATATTGGCTTGCACAACAAGTGGTTTAGGCGCCATTACGATTAGCGGTGGTTTTGAGTCGTGACAGTTTTGTATAGGAAAAAATGATGGCTAGGGTTAGCTTCTCTACATAGTTTAGAGGATAACAAGGTTGTGAAAAAAAGAGAATTTATTCACTTCGTAAGAATTTTCAATGACCAGTTATATAAGCTAGGAAAAAACTCAAGTCTCATAACTAGTATATATTGTTAAATATCTAAACTAGTATGTACGGTTAAATACTACAAAAATGTTTCAAATTCTCTTTACAAAACCAAATTGGATAACAAAATAAACAGATTGAAGCCAAAAAATGTTGATTTTGTTGAATTATTATGAAGCGGAAGCAAGTCCAATATCTATTCTCATGTATTCTAAACAACTACCATATATGAGGTTGCATGAACAAAATTCAATGAAATTCGTTTCTAGTTATAGTGAATCAACTTGTGATATCTTCTCCACTAGATCATGATTCTAGCAGTTCTACGGTCTTTGTATTTATTTTACCCGAATAATAATAGCAACTATAAAATTCTCATATATTCTTAATACACATTTTAAAGGAGGACACCCTTTTGTAAAACCTATTGGAATTTCTCTTTCACTAGAAAGAGAATTTTCTTAATATATTAATTATTTAGGCACAATAAGGACCATTAAAGAATTAATGAATCTTCCTATTACGAAATTAGTTTGAAATATTTAAATTAATCTTTCCATAATAAAGTGTAAACTATTTCACTAAACCTTATGTAACTTCCTATATTTATATTCATATACTAATTAACTAAATTAAATTGCTGAAAATTAATTTATTGATTACTTCTTTTAGACTTTTACTTAGCTTATTTTATGTGTCTAATATAAAATTAACATGCCTAGATTATGCATGTAAACCTATAAGCTTTTATAATGGTGTATCGTCAATCTCTAAACAGACACAATAGATTTCATCAACTAATTATTACTTCGCCAATATATATTCTTATTATCCAATTTACATGCCTATTGACCCACAAAAAAATCTCGTTTTTTAATAAATTAAAGCAACAAATAATATATATATATATATATATATATATATATATATATATATATATATATAACGAATAATAATTATATCAAAATTAAGAGTATAAGTATATCTAATGGACAAGAGAATTATTTTATTAATTAGTCAATATAAAATATTTATTTCTACTTGATCCATTCAATACATTCAAACTATACTAGCACAAGAAGTCGGAATTAAACTGTGCTAGAATTATTTTGATGGCTTGTCAAATTTCACCATTAGATTGTGAACATAACTTTATTGCTTATAATAACCATGATTTAACCTTACGTGTATAAGTTAGTACTCTATATACTAAATCATCATCGAATATATGATCTATTTAAAATAAAATTTCATTAATTTGAATGAGTGATTAATTAATTATTTCACAAAGAATATTATAACAAAACACATTGTTTATAATATATCCTAACAGATTAATATATATATATATATATATATATATTAGTTTAACCTAAATAATGTTAACCTTTATGTTCACACGATATAATGAAATACCAGTGGATTGGAGTTGGAATAGTGGAATAGGAAAATACTTAATCACAAGTGTCTTACAAGTGGAAGATTGGCTTAATTCAAGTAAATGTTTGTCCAGTAAATGTCATTGGAGCATTTATTGAGGGTGTGGAAATTATGGTTTAAAACGGAAGGACAAAGAATTCAATCCTGTTTGCCTATTATAGCATAACTAATCCGCCAATTTTGAGGACAGTTGTTCTTGGTTTGTGGAGAGGCCAAGTTTGCCATAAAACTCTATGCAAAGCCAATCTTTTGCAAGTGACATGAAAATTTACACAAGTTGTGTGCAAGTATGACCAACCTCTAATGTAAGTTAGCAAGCTAAGTGAAACAAGTTGGGTGAAAATCAGTAGAGCCTTTCCTTCCTAGGGACTACTAGTACTTCCAAGTTGAATTACTTTCTTTTTTACTTTTCAAATGGTACTTCGCTCAAGTCAAACTAACTAATACTAATAGAGATTAATTTGTAATGCTTCCAATAAATCTAACAACAACTTATAAATATTGCTTCCATGATATTGTCCTTTCTTTCCATGAAAATTTGGTAGTTAATTAATAACAACAATTACTCCATCCGGTCCACAATAAGTGATCAATTTGCTTTTAGCACGCCCATTAAAAAAATATTAAATTCTATACAAAAATACCTATTATGACTAAACTACCCTCAATTAAATATTTAATGTGAGGAGTAAGAAAACTTTTTAGGGATATTTACATAAGGATAATTTTGTAAAAACAAATTGAATTCTTTCTTGATTATATAAACGGACACTTATTTTGGACTAAAATAAAAAAGTAAATTGGTCATTCATTGTGGACCGAGGGAAATAATAAACAAACACAAGCAATTCAACAGTCGTTTGAGAAATTATTATTTTTCTCTCGTCCTATAGGTCAGGAGTTTCGTTTGTTGATTAACTTAAGGAATAATATTTGGTTAACACAGAAATGTTCGAATAATGCATGTATGTTGTGATAGAAACGAAAAGCATATTCGCGTTTGCATTCTCTATAGAAGCAATATTGTAGCAAGAATATGATTTTTCTTTTTTTCCTTTTGTTTTGGCTCTCTAAAGTACTTATAAAGAGGGAAATTCCACCAAATATAAAGTTTGAGACAATTTATCGGGTGATTAAAACGAAAAATAAGTGGGAGTTTGGACATAAGCATTGTAAAATTCCAAAAAAAAAAAAAATTGAATTTTTTTCAAGTGAAAATGATATTTGAAATTGGAGTTATGCTTAGACATGAATATAATTTTGGATTTGTTTGAAGTTCCGTGAGTGATTTGAATGAAAATTTTAAAAAATATTTTTTTTGGAATTTTTTAGATTTTCAAAAAATTTTAAAATATCTTCAAGTGAAAATTGAATATTTTATGGCCAAAAACTGATTTTGAAAAAAAGTAAATTTTTTTCGAAAAAGAGTAAAATAATTCTTATGTCCAAACGGGCTCTGAGAATTTTCTTCCTGGACTGTAATAGATGCCCACTTTAGATAGATGGTCCTAAAAAATGATTAATAAACGGTCCTATACTGACTTTCGGTGCTCGTTTGGACATAAGAGTTGTAAAATTTAGAAAAAGAGAGAAAAAAGTATTAAGTGAAAACGGTATTTGAAATTTAGAGTTGTGTTTGGATATGGATACAATTTTGAGTTGTTTTAGAATTTTGATTTAAAGTAAAAGTTTTGAAAAATAGTTTCTTCGAGTTTTTAAAATTTTTGAAAAATTCTGAGATACAAATTCAAGTGGAATTTGAAAATTTCATAGACAATATTGATCGGGAAAAAAAAGAATTCGAAAAAAAAGTGAAAAAATTTCTTATGGCCAAACGGACCCTTAACTGACGGACCTAACTTTTTCCAGCTATACAAGGGAAAATGGCTTCCGTCTAAGAATTTGCATGACTTGGAAATAAGGAGGTTTTCGTCATTGTTCACAGAAATATGTTAGAAACTAAAATATTATAGGTAGCAAAGAATAATAATATATTACATACCGGTCCCTTATTTTGAGTATTTGTGCTTCAAATTGTGTTTTAAATGTATTTCTAAATAGATATAACTATTTTATCACTTGTTAGTATGATTTGGATAGAGATCCGAGGGGTGCAAGCATACCTTTGGACAAACATAAAAATCTAGTGCATGCACAATATTGATGCACTCTGTGATTGCAAAAGGTCGATAATCTTGATCGCGCGACATACGAGGAGCTTGCCACGGTCCATTATCGTGAGCTAATTAAGCACTGCAGTTGTGGTTGGTCTTATCCAAGCTCAGGTGGGCCAAACTCGCAACCACATTGTCACCTAAAATATAAAAAGTTTACTTCTTCGAATTTCAGATAGGAATTTTTTTGTTCCTATACTATATTTAAAATTTATTTATTAATATTATATTAATTTTATATATTAACCGTCTTAAATAAAGTTTATTTACAATTTATATACAATTCATTATTAGTGTCTTAAATTAGGAGATTCAATTATATCCTTTCCTTTTTTTCTCTCCTCTCCTCTTTCCCTTTCTCTGCCGCCTCTCACCATCCAAATTCCCTTAATTGGGAGCCAAAATCGGTGGCTAGTGAAGCCACACTTCATATGAGTTAATTCCGATCAGGATCTCGCAAATTACTTTTTCATATACCATGCTAAGAATTTATTGTTTCTATACGATTCTGGGGCAATTCAATCATTTAAGGACGAACCAGTGGCGGAGCTATCTCATACGAAGGGGTGTCAAATGATATTCCTTTGCAGGAAAAATACACTGTGTAACTAGGTAAAATAAATAAATTATATGTATATATACTATGTATTGACTCCCCTTAATTTTTTGATATGTTTACTTTTATATATTTTGACACCCTTTAACGAAAAATCTGGCTCCGCCACTAGGACTAACCAATTGTCTATCTTGTACCAAATACATTGGTGTCAAAAGTCTCCGCCATTCACCAAGTAGGATCAGATGATTTTTCTTCGCACCATATACCATTGGAAGTGAAAACATCCTTATTTAGAGTTTTTGACTGGACTAGCTGTCTGGAAGAGGAAACCATATTAAAAATAAATTTCTTTCAAATTTAATGCAAATTTAAATATCTATAACAACATACATAGTAAAAATAAATTTTAACATACAGATTAAAAACAAATTTCGTAAATTTAATGCAAATTTGGATATCTACAACAACATACATTGTAAAAACGAATTTCATACAATTAATTATATATTATACAACTTATTTACAACTTTCATATATTATTTCTACCCAGTTAAATACAACTACAATATCATACAACTTAAATATAATTTTTATACAAATTTTATACAATATATCTTTTGCATATTTGTATCTGATTTGTATATATTTTGCATGTGGTGTGTGTGTTTCTTCCTCTCTAAAATTCCAATCAAAATTTTCTCTCTTAATACAATTTTGATACATATCAATAATTTTATGTAAAAAGATAGTATTGATAACTTAAATAAAGATTTATACAACGATTCATACACTATACAACAATTTTTCAACATTCATACAACATTCAAATACAAAAAATATATATAACTACAACAGAATACAATTTACATACAATTATACTATAACTTGTGATGACCCGATAGGTCATCTTTTAATTTAAACCTAATTTTATGATTCGAAACCTTTAGAAGTCATGTTTTAGCCTTTCTTGATCTGTGTGCACAGTCTGTGCATCTTTTCGGAAAGCTTTTATGTTAAAAATTGGTAAAAATAAAAATTTTGCCTAAAAATTTTATTTGAGTTGACTTCGGCCAATATTTTTGATAAACGGACCCGAATATGGGACTATGTCGAAATTTAAAAGTTGAAAGCTTAATGAAATTGAAGTGCTTGACCAAAGTTTGATTTTTTAGATAACGGGTCCGTATTTTGGTTCCGGAACCAGGTATATGTCCAATACCATAATTATGAATTATTTGCGAAATGTGGTGAAAAATGGAGTTAATTTGATGTGATTCGGACGCCTGGTTGTGAAAATAGGAATTTCAAGGTGTTCTTGGAAATTTCATGTGATTTGGGATTAATTTCGTAGTTCTAGGTGTTATTTTGGTGATTTGATCGTGCGAGCAAGTTCGTATGATGTTTTTAGACTTGTGTGCACTTTTGGTTTAGATCCCCGAGGCTCGGGTGAGTTTCGGATAGGTTACGGAGTGAAAATTGGGACTTAGAACATTGCTATTGCATCTGATCTGGTGCAGGCCTCTGATCTTTCATTTGCGAGGTTAGGCATCGCAATTGCGAACCCTGAAGGTTCCGCATTTATGAGCTTCTCATCGCAAATGCGAAGAGAAGCTGGGCCCAACAGTTTTCGCATTTGCGAAGGGAGTCTGGGAAGGGTAGTGATCGCAAATGCGATCATTGAGTCGCATTTGCGATGATTCAAGGTCGCATTTGCGAGCTTATCTTCGCATTTGCGAAGGAAGAAGATGTGTGAAGGGCTTCGCATTTGCGATACCTGTTTCGCATTAGCGAAGCTCAGGTCGCAAATGCGACATCTGCAGTTGTGTAAAAGTGACTTAGAAGGGATTTTTCTCCCATTCTTCAAATTTTCAAATCCTAGAACACTAGAGATGATTTCTCCGAGATCAATTCTTTCCCAAAACTTTGGTAAGTGATCCTAACCCACTTTCTTTCAATTTCCCATCACATTTCATGAATTTTCAACCTAAAATCTAGGATTTCCATGGTAGAAATTGGAGGTTTGGTAGAATTAGAGATTTTTGAAAAATTGGGATATAGACCTCGAGGTCAGATTTCAAAAATAATTATATAATCGGGCTCGAAGGTGAATGGGCGAATAAGTTTTGGTCCGAACCTCGAGTTTTGACCAAGCGGGCCCGAGGTCGATTTTTGACTTTTGGAAAAAAGTTTGGGAAATCAGCATTTATTCATTGTAATCGATTACTTTAGCAATATTTTATGTTATTGAGTTGATTGTTGCTAGATATGAGTGGTTTTGAGGTGGATACTAGAGGAAAAGTTGTAATTGAGCATTGAGTGGCATGTGGAGCAAGGTAAGTGTTGTGCCTAACCTTGAGTTGAGGGATTAGGAACTCTTGACTTATTTGCTATATGAAATTCATGTGAGCGGCGTATATGTGAAGTAATGATTACTTATGCATCGCCTATTTATCTGTCTTGCCTGTTTCTTTCTCGTTCTTCTTATAATGTTTCTTTTCCTACCTTAACTGTTACATGCTTTACTTGTATTTCCATGCCTAATTGTTACTTGTTAGATATTGTTTCTCCTTGTTGAAGGTATTAGTAATTCCGTAGCTTCATTGTTTCCTATTATTTGTTTAAGCTGTTTATTGGTGCTTTTATGATATACTCTGGATTGGTCTCGCTGAGTAGTATTACTTGTGTAAGGTTTATAGAGTACAAGCTTCCCATTTGCTTTGTTTTGAAGTTTAAGTATCGTGAAGGATTTTGTGTTAAATTGTGAAATTTGTATACTTACTCAGTAATTGATACTGATATGGTGGGATCGGGTTGCGCGCCGCAACAAGTGGAATAAGGGTGATATATTGAGGAGGAATAAGGGTGAATTGATATTATATGGTGGGATCGGGTTGCACGCCGCAATAGGTAAAATAAGGTGGATTGTGGTGAAATAAGGGTGAACTGTGATTGTGATTATTATGATATGGTGGGATCGGGTTGCACGCCGCAACGCTTTTATCTATATTCTGTTGTTTATGTTATTAAGAGGAAATAAGGGAGGAATATGATATGTACCGTGGGATCGGGTTGCGCGCCGCAATAATCTATATGTTTATGCTTTTCTGACAGTGTTAGTTGTACGGTAGTCTTGAATTGCACCTAAGGATTGGTAATAGCTGAACACTGCTGAAATACGTTGGGTACTTTAATTACTTCTTGCAAGTTCCTGCTTTACTTTATTCTATCTTCTTTTCTGCTGTTATTATTTACCGTACGCAGATTATATTGTGAGTGTCCCGCCGTAGCCTCATCACTCCTTCATCGAGGTTAGGCTCGGCACTTACCAATACATGGGTTCGGTTGTACTGATACTGCACTCTGCACTTCCTGTGCAGATTTTGGAGCAGGTTGTGGTTGATCGAGAGGTTGGTTGTAAACTTCATTGCTAGGAGACCCAAGGTAGTCCTATTGGGATCCACAAACCATGGCGTCCTCTTCTATATCCCCATACTTACTGTTTTTCCTTATTTCACAAACAATTGTATTTTCTTTCGGAAAAATACTTGTAGTAAAATCTTAGTATGTTCGTGAATTGTGACTCCGAATTTTGGGTAGTAATAGTATATATCAAAGTTGTTATTTACTTATTTTCGCGTTCATTTCGATTTATTATAGCTTGTTTACTAGTAACCACCTAAATGTAAAGAATATGATAAATAACCTCTAACGTTGGCTTGCTTAGCAAATGTAATGTTAGGCGTCATCACGGTCCCGACGGTGGGAATTCTGGGTCGTGACAAGTTGGTATCAGAGCACTAGGTTGCCTAGGTCTCACAATTCAGGAACGAGCTTAGTAGAGTCTGGGGGATCAGTACGGAGACGTCTGTACTTATCCTAGAGGCTATAGTTTAGGAATAAAATTTCACTTTTATTCATCTCTGTCGTGCGACTTTGTTTTCTCAATACTGATTGAACTCTCCTACTCTTATTCTCTCGCAGATGGCAATAACGCGTACTGCTTCTTCTGCTAAGAAGCAGCCAGAGCCTCCAGCACCATCCTACAAGGGGTAGAGGCCGAGGCCGAGGCAGGGGCAGGGCTCAGCCCAGAGCCCGAGCAGCATCCCCAGCCGTGGAGCCTCAGGTAGAGTTCTACGAGAAGGTTCCAGCTCAGACTGTTCCTGTTGGTTCAGCTGAGGTCCCGGAGGGGTTCATTGCCACCCCAGTGCGTCAGGATGCCTTGGTCCGTTTGGTAGTCCGTATGGAGAGTGTGGACTGGCGCATTTCCCATGGCACCAACCGTATCTCAGGCTGGAGGAGGAGCCCAAACACTTACCACTCACACTCTGGAGCAGATGGCTCCCAGTTTCAGACTTCAACAGCTCATACAGTTGGAGTAGTTCGGTTGCTGCGGCACAGACTGATGATGGGTCAGCTATGTCTTCTGAGGCTTTGTGGAGATTGGATAGGTTTACCAAGCTCTTTCCGGTCCATTTCAGTGGTGCTACTTCAGAGGATCCCCAGGAGTATCTTGACAACTGCCATGAGGTTCTTCGGAACATGGGTATATTGGAGATCAATGGGATCGACTTTGCTGCTTTTCAAATGACTGGTTCCGCCAAGAAATGGTGGAGGTATTATTTGTTGACCAGACCAGCTGAGTCGCCTGCTCTTACATGGGACCAGTTCTCTCAGCTCTTCCTAGAGAAGTTTCTGCCTATCACCTTGAAAGAGGAGCACCGCCGTCAGTTCGAGCGTCTCCATCAGGGCAGCATGATTGTTACTCATTAGGAGACCCGTTTTGTGGATTTGGAACGTCATGCTATTCTTCTGCTTCCCACCGAGAGAGAGAGGGTGAGGAGTTTTATTGATGGACTTGCTAAGCCTATCAGATTGTAGAGGGCTAAGGATACTGGGAGTGATATTTCTTTTCAGACGGCTCCTAATGTCGTCGGGCGAGTCGAGATGGTTCTTGCACGGGGAGTTCAGGGGTCTGATAAGAGATCTCGTCATTCTAGTGGGTTCATCGGCGCCTCATCTGGAGGCAGGGGTACTTTTGGTAGAGGCCATCCTCACACGACGTTTCATTCAACGCTTCAGGCATCCCATAGTGCTTCAAGGAGTCGTGGTCCTTATGTGCCTCCTTCTGGGCAGCCAGCCCATAGTGCACCACCAGCTCCTATCAGTGCACCTCCTATTCAGAGTTATTACCGTGGTCATCCGGCCCGTTCGATTCATTCTCAGTTTTCACAGCCACAGTATCAGGATGGATGTTTTGAGTTTGGTGGTTATGGGCATTATCGGGAGGACGTGTCCGAGATTATTGGGTGTTCCTCCACAACATCAGAGTTCTCATGCCATGGTTCCAACATCAGTTGCTGCACCGCCTGCTCAGCCAGCCAGAGGAAGGGGTTATGTAGTTAGAGGTAGGGGCCAGACTACTAGAGGTAGAGTTCATGCCGTTAGAGATAGAGGCCTGCCAGCTAGAGGCTGTCCCAAGGATCTGGTTCAGAGTGGTGGGGACGACCACGGTGTTATGATTTTCCAGCCAGGCCCGAGGCTGGGTCATACGATGTTGTTATTACAGGTACTATTTCAGTTTGTAGTAGAGATGCTTCAGTTCTATTTGATCCGGCATCTACTAACTCCTATGTGCCATCGTATTTTGCTTCATATTTTATTGTGCCTCATGATTCTTTGAGTGCCCATGTATATGTTTCTACGCCTGTGGAGGATGCCATTGTTGTATATTGTATATCATTCGTGTGTGGTCACTATAGGGGGTCTTGAGACTAGTGTAGATCTTCTACTCCTCGATATGGTTGATTTTGATGTCATATTGGGTATGGACTGGCTATCACCTTATCATACAATATTGGGATGTCACGCTAAGAAGGCGACTTAGCCTTGTCGGGGTTGCGTCGCTTAGAGTGGAGAGGAACTCCTGGCCATTCTATCAGCAGGGTTATCTCTTATATGAAGGCTCGGCATATGGTCGAGAAGGGATGTTTGTCTTATGTTCGTGATTCTAGTGCAGAGGTTCCTTCCACGGATTTCGTGACAGTTGTTCATGAGTTTCCAGAGGTATTTCCGACAGACCTATCGGGGATGCTGCCCGATAGGGATATTGATTTCCGTGTTGATTTGGCCCCGGGCACTCAGTCCATTTCCATTCCACCATACCGGATGGCCCTGCCAAAGTTTAAAGAATTGAAGGAACGCTTGCAGGATTTTCTTGATAAGGGCTTCATTAGACCTAGTGTCTCATCCTGGGGTGCACCAGTGTTTTTTGTGAAGAAGAAAGATGGATCTATGAGGATGTGTATAGATTATCGGCAGTTGAACAAAGTCACCATCAGAACAAGTATCTATTGCCGAGAATTGATGATTTATTTGATCAGCTTTAGGATGTCAAGGTGTTTTCGAAGTTTTATTTGAGATCTGGCCGCCATTAGTTGAGGATTAGGGCATCCGATGTCCCTAAGACATCTTTTCGAACGCGGTATGGGCACTATAAGTTTCTGGTGATGTCCTTTGGGTTGACCAGTTCCCCAACAACATTTATGGATTTGATGAACCGAGTGTTCAAGCCTTATTTGGACTTATTTGTGATTGTGTTTATTGACAACATCTTGATATACTCCCGCAGTCGGGAGGAACATGAGCAACACCTGAGGATTGTGCTTCAGACTCTAAGAGACATTCAATTGTATGCTAAATTTTCAAAGTGCGAGTTTTGGTTGGATTCAGTCGCTTTCTTGGACCATGTTGTATCAACGGAGGGCATTCAGGTAGATCCCAAGAAGATTGAGGCAGTCCAGAACTGGCCTAGACACACTTCAACTATGGAGATCAGGAGTTTCTTAGGTTTGGCGGGCTATTACTGTCTATTTGTGGAGGGGTTTTCATCTATAGTGGCCTCGTTGACCAGGTTTACCTAGAAGGGTGCCTCATTCAGATGGTCAGACGAGTGTGAGGCAAGCTTTCAGAATCTCAAGACTACTTTGACTACAACACCGGTGTTGGTGTTGCCCACAGGTTTAGGATCGTACACGGTATATTGTGATGCCTCCCGTGTTGGGCTCGGTGTGGTATTGATGCAGGAGAGAAGGGTGATTGCTTATACCTTGCGGCAGTTGAAGGTTCATGAAAAGAATTACCATGTCCATGATTTAGAGTTGGCAGTCATTGTTCATGCGCTGAAGATTTGGAGGCACTATCTTTATGTCGTGTCGTGTGAGGTTTTCACCGATCATCAGAGCCTTCAGTATATGTTCAAGCAAAAGGATCTCAATTTGACGCAGAGGAGGTGGTTGTTGCTATTGAAATACTAATATATCACCATCTTGTACCACCCCGGAAAGTCCAATATGGTGGCCGAAAACATTGAGTAGGAAGGCAGCGAGTATGGGCAGCCTTGCGTTCATTCCAGTCGGTGAGAGGCCACTAGCATCAGATGTTCATACTTTGGCCAACCAGTTTGTGAGGTTGGATATTTCATAGCCCAGCCGTGTTCTAGCTTGCACAGTCTCTCGGTCTTCTTTATTTGAACATATCAGAGATCGACAGTATGACGATGATGTTTTATACTTCAATACCACACAAGGGGGAAGGGGTGATTTGTGTGGTGTCTAATTTTTCTCTTGCACAGATTATAGAAGGACCTGGTTCTTCTATGTGTTCCAACTACTACTGTTGCGGAATAATAAATATATAAAGTAACGAATGCAAGTATTTTACGTGGAAAACACCCGACTCAAAAGGTGAAAAAACCACGACCTACTACCCAATAGGATTTTCTCCAAACACTTCACTACAACTCTGAGCCAAAAACAAAGTTTACAAACTCTTGCAAACCTAAGGATTAACTCTAACCCTTATAGAAGCACGCCACAAGCTGTTGCGACTACATCAAGTTAACTCTAACTTGAAAGATACAACTCAGGTACCTAGTACAATTTGCTTCTAAGAAAGCTGAAAGGTACAACTCAAAACACCTACTACCCTTTGAACTAGAAATAAAGAAAGACACATAAAACTCTTTATGGAGCTGATTCTTCAATCTGGTTCGTGTAGCTTCAGGATCACACTCTTAAATGTCACAGGAATTGCTCATAAAATGACTTGCTATTTTGCTCTCAATTCGTGCTTAACTTCAGTATATGTGCATCACATATAAAAGAGAACAAAACTAATATTTATAGAGTTAGTAAATAAAGATTAACTAGAATTCTGATGCTACTCTTCCTTGGTGGAAGAGTTCTAGTTGATTTCAACTTCTAACTCCTTCCCTATCTTGGATAGTGTTCTCTTTGATTAATGAGTCCTTCTCGTTATCAATTATGCAACCTTTTCGATCAGGAGATATCAAATACACCAATTTAAGCTTATCTCCTTCACGTGCATCCCACATGCTCGAATCTGCCCATTTTTATGCACACAAGGGATGGACCTAGTTCATGCCTGAGTTCCTTTGTCATTCTTCAAAACTAACCTTTACTTGGGCCAACAAATTCCCCTTTTTGATGATGACAAACTCTGTGCTTTTCATAAGCTTAGGCCCTGTTTCAACTCAGCTCAACACCAACACAATGTTAGAAACATATTTCCTTTTTATCACTTATCATCAAGGGCCAGGTACATTAGGTTATAAACATCACTTGTTCAAATCTAGACAACACCTGTTTAAAGCACAACCTAATTATTTTCCCCCTTTTGGCATCATCGAAAAGTTGCATAAAAATGTGAGATAACCAGATCTTAAAGCTTACTCATGGCCATTGGGGCTACATCAAATGCAATCATGGATTAATCCTCATAGATCAAACTAACAATTTTAACCATCAAAAACATATAAACAAACAATTAGAGCAAAAGACAGTGAATTTCATTGATGATTGATAAGATTCTACCGCGAAGCATAAGAAGAAATAAAAATACTGGAAACATGAGCAAAAGAAACAAAAAGTCTCGAACTGGGTCACTGGTTAATCTACACTAGGCTAGGAGGCTTAAGGCCGAGAAGGTCCAAGTGCTTGGTTTTTTGGCTTGGAGGAGTTTAAACATATCTTGAATAATGCCATTATTCTTCTCCTTTTCTCTTGCTAGCTCAATTCTGAGAGCATCTCTCTCAGTCTCCACCTCTATCAACCTCTTCTTCGGCCTCTCAATCTCAGCATCCTTAGCCCCACTTTCTAGCACCAAGGCTTTGACCTTGCTATTCACTGGTACCTTCTTGAATGAACTAGGTTCTTTAGGAGTGGCATTGACTTCATAATCGCAAGCAAGCAGAGTATTAACCCCAAAATGATCCTTGATTGTATCCCACTTCTTCATAGGAACCTTGAAATTTGCAAGTACAATTGTGAGAATGAAGCCATAGGGAATGACATGAGTTTTGGTTCCATTGATAACTCTATCAGCAGGTCCACGAGGGTTTCCTGTTCAGATAGAACAGGTTCCTCTATATTTTTCCCAAGTTGAACCAACCCCTCAGCAGCTTCGTCAAACCTACTTCCCCCTGTTTTGCTCACACTCTCTTCTATTTTAGTAAATTCCTCTCCCCAAACAACCATTGCCCCGGTTTCTTTTGTTAGACCAATAGAAGTGGGTGAAGAATTATCCACTCTTGTACCTTTCCCCTCACGGTACTCCTAGAACCCTTGCTCTCTTTTTCTTAATCTCTTTTATTTTTACCACCAACTTCTCCAAATTCTGTAGTCTCAACACCTGCTATAGATCCTACCAGTACAAATCTATTCTCCAAATTTACAGCAACTTTAGACATTGTATCAGGAGTAACTTTAGAATTAGAAGATACCTGTTCCGTTTCAGAATACCTACTTTCTTCCCCTTAGTAGCAGACTTAAATGAATCTTCATATTTCTGGGATTCTTCTTCCCTACCTGCTTTCAATTGCTTGTTTATTTTCTTGATGTGTTCTCTTTCAGCGACAATCTTACGAGCCATCATGTTTACTCTACTTTTCTTAGAGATTGGTGTGGTTGACGGAGTGGTAGAAGGTGTGGAAGTGGTTTCCTATGGTGGTGATGAAGGATTTTCAGAGGTGTTCGACATATCTGGGCTAGGGTATGAAAGAGAAGAGAATTAGATTGTGTTTGGAAGATGAAAGAAGAATGAGAGTTTTTAACGGCTTGAGAGAGATGATGTAAGGAATATACTAAAGCTGATCAATATACAGAGGAATAATTGATGGGGTAACTACATCTTTTTATACTCTTAGAAGTCTAATTAAAATGAAATTCAGTTTTGAAGAGACGTTGGTGTGTATCCCTAGAATCTAGGCACTTCAATTCGGTTGAGACTCTTTTGAACAATTTTGGTTCACTTGTAAAGGATAAGTCCAAAAGGAGTTTTGAATTAGGTAGGACTCTGCTCATGATCCAAATATAATTATCTCAAATTATGCAGAGTGTAGAAAACATACCTATTTATTGATGAACCAGGTTCTTCACTGAAAATTCTCTTGTGTAAGTCTTACCTAGAGCTCTGAGACCAACTTGTCACGACCCAATTCCCAACCAAAGGGACCATGATGGCGCTAATGCTACTTGCTAGGCAAGAAAAAAAAATAGAAATAATAAAGGTAATGTGAAACGTATATAACATGATACTATAAAATAAAGTATAAAATTCAGAAGAATTAGATCAACTCTGAAGCCCACTGCCATCAAACATCTCCCAAAAACTAGAGCATCTAAGTACATGAGTGTATACATATTTAACTAAATAGAAAGTCTGGAATAATAGTACATTGTTCGAAATAGATAAATAGTAATAAGACTATGAGATGGGAGACTCCAAGGCTGCGAATGAGAGTGCAACACTACCTCGGGTCTCCTCCACCAGCTAGCTAGTATGCTTTCTAAGTACGACTAGAACCAGCACCAAAATCTTCATAAGAAGTGCAGAAGTTTGGCATGAGTACAACTAACCCAATGTACTCCGTAAGTGTCAAGCCTAATCCCGATGAGGTAGTGATGAGGCTAAGACAAGTCACCGATATATAAGCCTATGCAGTTACGTAGAGAGAAATAACGAGGAATAACGAGGCGAGATAACAAGTAAAATAACAAGTATGAAGACAAGATAAGTAACATGTGAGAGACATAACAAGTATAAAATTAAGGAGATAAAGAACGGAAAAATAAAGGAAGATACAACTAAACTAAACCACAATTTATGCTTCCACAAGCAACTCCGAAAAAGCCTTCCAATGATAAGCACGAAGCAACATAGCTAAGTCCTCAATCTGTATAGCAAAATAAGGAACAAACAATACCAACAAACGGCACGGAATCACTCTTCGTGCTTTCACTCTCATTCTCCCAAGAAAATTATAATAGCAAGAACAGAAACACCTTTCGTGCATATTCTCTCTCCCTCTCATGCACGGTAACACCCTTCGTGCAATGATATTGATATAAAAAGAAAGTACAGAAACACCCTGTGTGCATATTCTCTATTCCTCTCGAGCATGGAAACGCCCTTCGTACAATTCACTCTTCCTCACCAAGCATAAATATGTAAGGCCATACCAAGCAAGATGGGAAACACATACAGAATCAAGAAAGAGCGATTGAACATAGCTTTCCATTTTGGAAATATGCATCACTTTGAACTAATAGCCAAATCAACAATTCAATGCGTTCATTACCTCAATATCACAACAAGCTTAACACGGCTACTAACACGAATGGGAACAGTCAAGGAGTCTTACTATTTAGACAAAGAATAAAAATCATAATACATGAAGCAACAAGATGTAAATAACTAGTTCTACTTGCATGCTCAACCAATAGCAAACGCATATAGACCCATCACCTTTAATATACACCACCAAAACACGTATAACACATAGCAAAACACTGCTATATCCTTATTCACTCAAATCAAGATTAACCAAGACACTTACCTCTTTCTAGCACAAATAAACCTTCTAATACTGTCTTTAAGTTAGCAAAAGACTTCAAACCACTCGAATATGGAAAACTAAAGTTCAAATAAGTTACAACTAGATTTATAAGCTATCCTAGTATAAAAAAGATTCAATCTTTGACATATTTGGAAAAGTCAATAAAAAGTCAACCTAGGCCCACGTGGTCAAAATCTGCAATTATGACCAAATCTCGATTACTCATTCACCCCGAATCCAAATATATGATTTGTTTCAAGATATGACCTCAATTTCAGGTCTAAATCTCCAAAATTAAAATCCTAAATCTTTACCCAAAACACCCTATTTCTACTCTATGAAATCGTAAATTTATGCAAATTCAATGAAAAGTAAGGAATTTGATCAAAAACAAGTTAAAGTTACTAACCTATGAAGTTGGGAAGAAGATTCTCCAAAATCGCCTCTATGTGGAGTCTAGATCGCAAAGATGGAATAAAATGAGTTATATTTCGAAACCCTTACCTTTTACCCAGCTGTAGGTATAACAATTGCAAATAGCAATGTTCGCAAAATCAAATAACTGTTCACAAGTGCGATCCAGCCCCTGAGCCTTAAATCTCACAATTGCGACACAAGTATTGCAATTGCAGCAGTCACAAAAGTGTCAAAAGCTCCGCAAATGTGAAGATTGGAATCCTTGATGTGTGGCTAGAATTCATGGTTTAACACGTTAAATGCTTTACATTTTATGTGCGTTAATGATAAAAATACACTTTGTATGTGCCTAATGGAGTCTATTTCATGTGTAGGTGAATTGGAGATGGAAGCCGAGCTAAATGGATGCATAAACGTCGAAAATACGCTCAAGAGGCGAAGAGGAGTACACCGGGCTATAGCCGGGCGTTTAGGCTGTAAAGCCTGGTCATACCAGGCTATAGCTGGGCGTTTGGGATATAAAGCCTAGTAAGACCAGGCGTTAGCCAGGCGTTTGAGTCTTAAGGCCAGGCCTGGCCTGGCTTTATCCAGGCGTTTGGGCCATAAAGCCAGGTCCCTGGTCTGGTCCAATCCGAGTTTTGAAGATTTTAAGTATTTTCCGGTTTGAATAGAAGTCTCCTACACGTTTAGGGTTTGTCCCAAACATATAAATAGACCCAAAAACACAACTTGAAGGGACTTTTGCCATTAGAGACAAGAGACGTCTGTGGAATACTAATCAGAGAAGCAAAATATTGATTTTTACAGATTTTATTCATTACTTTGTAGTTTAATTATGCAAGTTATCTTAGAGTTGATTATTATGAGCATGATTAGCTAATTTATTAATCTAGGGTTTTGGTGGAACCTGTTGGGGGATGAACGTATTGTGATATTAATATAGTTTTGATTGGTTGATTAAACTCTATTTGTTCAACTACGTTCTTGTAGTAGTTGATTGAAGGGCCCTCAATTAGCTGTTCATATTCATTATGTATCTACTTGANTCGGGTGCAATCTAAAGTGAACTGTAATGCAATCTAGCTAGCGTAACTTGAGAGAGTGCGTCTAGTAAATTATCATAATTACTTGAGAGAGATTTATGGTAGATAGAGTGTTCATGATTGATAAAGACAACTAATCAAACTATAAGAAGTATCCGAGAAGGAAGTTCACCAAGGGGGGAAACCATAACCTTAGACCTTTATTATAATTGTTTACATAATATTTTAGTTAATCGTTAGTTTATTATTATTATCAGTAGAAATAGTAAAACATCACCAATTTATATTCAAAAGTCTTGAGAGAATTGATTTTAGTTTATTATTATTATCAGTAGAAATAGTAAAACATCACCAATTTATATTCAAAAGTCTTGAGAGAATTGATTAAGTAAAATTTGTGTATTCTGACGACATGATTGATACGTAAATTCCCTTTGGGATTGACTCTGGGCGTAATACCCCGGATTATATTTGCAGCGCTCGTTTAGTCTTCCTATAAGACATAGTTGAGCGTGATCAAATTTTGGCTCCTCTTCAATAATTCCCATGTGATAATAGCAGGAACTGCTTGGAATAATGGTCTAAGTTTAGCACAACACCCAATGCTCCACATGCCCATATAACTTGACGAACCTGCACCAAAATGCAAAATGAATACTTGTAGCAGCAAAGAAATTTCTCTACCCCCTAGAAGCAAAAGAATTAGTTAAGATAGTGTGAGGAATAGTTTCTTCTTGTGGCTGCACGAAACAACAACACCTAGAAGCAGTTGAATACCCAATTCTCCTCCACATGTCATCGGTAGGTAGCTTAAACTTCCATAGCCTCCAAAGAGAGAGAGAGATTTTGAGGGCATCCCCTTAGCCCACATGTACTTAAAGTATGGATTAGGGTTTGATCTATATCTTAGTACATGCCATGCACTTCTCATAGTAAACTTCCCATAAGCTGTTGGCATCCACCATGGTCTATTCCAATAGTTACCATGATTCCATGTTTTAGATGTAAAACATCAATGGGTAATCAAGGTTTATGAACAAATCCAAGTAAAGTTTACTTATCCTCAAGATTGGAGTAAAACTCTTCTTCAAAATCACCTTTTCCTTTTCTTAAAACTCAAAAAGGTGAAACAAGAAAAATCATGAAATCATGACAAAATATACCTTAAGGCTAAAATTGTGCATCACGATCGTGACTCAAGGTCTATGCGATTGCATTGAGCAACCAAGCGAACACCTATGTGACCATGACCACAGTCCACACGACCGCGAAGGTCAGCTGGCTGGCTAACATCGCAAAGGCCTTCCAACCCACGCGACTGCAAAGAGCAGTGCCTCTAACCCCATATTTCTTTTACGCGACCGTGACCTTAAGCAATGATAGTGTGATTCACACCACTGATAGTAGAAATAAGCTGCTGTAAACAGCCTGAAAATGATATGAAACCACCCTGTAACTCACCGAGCCCTTCGAGACTCCTCGAAACCATACCTATAAGTCCATATATCCTATACGAATTTCTTGGATGCTCAAAAACACATCCATAAATATCACAACTAAGAGGAAATCATCAAACTAAATCATGAATTCTCTTAAGTTCATGAAAATCCAACTTCCACAAACTACGCCTGAATCGTGCCCAAGCCCCTTGGTGCTCAACCGAACATATGTACAAGTCTAAAATCAATATATGAACCTTAAAATCACCAATCCAAGCACTTAATCCAGAATGTTAACTTTAGTCAACTCTATTAACTGTAAACATCTAGTTAGGCATTAAGTGTTTCAAATCACTCATGAATTCCTCGGGACCCAAAACACCTGCCTCGACCCAAAATCCCACCTCAGACCATGATGGCTCCTAGCCATACTTTCTAAGCAAGCCAACTCATAGTCAACAAAAGAATTTCCAATTTCCTTTAATTAATAGAATTATATCATAATAAAAGCATGAATAATTTCAAAGTAGTGAAATATTTGATACAAGTAAAACATGGTCAAAATGCGACTGAATCAATACAACCCCCAAGAACTAGGTGACACAAGTAGATGAGAAACTAGTGAATAGGTACAAGTCTGTATACATAATCACAATTGTCTGTAAGAAAGAAAATAGACATGAGATAAATAAGGATGGGAACTCCATGTGCTCCGGATCAAACAGTGTAGCAGCTCACCACAAAGTGCCCAATAACACACTCCTACTCAGCTTCAAGGGTACCATAATACTACCCTAAGAACCTGCACAAAAATGTGCAAGAGCATAGTATGAGTATGCCAAAGTCGGTACCCAATAAGTACCAAGTCTAACCTCGAAGAAGTAGTGGCGAGTCTAGATGCATCCGAATACTTACGACATATAAGTAATAACAAGCATGGAGCCGGAACAGTAAATAATCTCATGATCATCAAGGAATAAAGCAGTCAAAGGACAGAAAACATATTTGTCCAATTCAATAGATAATCATAATGCTGCTCAAATACGACAAGTATGGATGGCAATCAACGGAATCGAGGATCCCAACTAGCATAGATATATGACATGCAACGGCTAGCATTTATATGAATGCTTCTCAATAAATCAAGAATATGCATTCATGCTCAAACTGGTATGTACCTCGATACAAGATCATGTATCCCGATACTAAATCCATGTATCAATCCGGCAAAAATTCCATGTACCGACCATGCTCACAGGGCCCAAAGTAACATGGGTTATCCTCCGGAGGGACGGTACCAAATCCAAGCACCAAGAGGGGCATACTAGAAATCCCTCATAAATCAATATTTGATCATCATGTCATGTGCCATATACATATTTGCAAGAATTTATAGATAAAAGATGCACAAGGACTAAATAATTATCATACAGATATGTGCTCATGGTATCTCTATATGACTATGATCATTTTAAGCAATTCATCGTATCAAAGATAAGTTCCCGTGCCTTCAGAAATAATCATAGTTCTAGGTATGAGCTCTAACATGAACAAGAGAGCAACGTAGTCACATAGGTCAAATAAATCATGAATCAAATGAGCACATAGTTGAGACAGGGCATAAAGTATCTCAATTCTACCTCATACGTGAGATAAAGTTGGTATGTGCATATACACTCGCCACCACGTATATACACCACCCCCACTACCTTAAACACATAGCAATCAAATCAAATCCTAGGGGTTTCCCTTTTAACAAGGTTAGCTAAGAGACTTATCTCTTCCCGGGCTAGCTTCAATCACAAACCGCGGCGAAACCTCGCTATAGTCCTCTAATAAAGAAAACCCAAGTTGAACATCATCCAAGGAAGTTAAACAATGTTATAGGAAGTGATTTTAACCCGTAAAAGCATTGATCTTTGAAGAATTTCTAAGAAGTCAACCCGAGCTCGTGTGTCCGAAATTCGAAACCAATATCAAAATTCGATACACATAACATGCCGAGCCCAAATATATAGTCAGTTTCCAACTACGGATCCAAATCGATGGTCATAACCCCGAAATACTCTCTCTTAAAGTGTAGGCAAACCCCCAATTGTTCTTTCGTATATTCATAAATCAAATGCCAAAATTAAAGATAGAATAATGGATAATAATCGAATTCGAGTCAAGAACACTTACCTAATCCAAGTGGGTGAAAATCGCCTAAACAATTGACTCAATCCGTGCTTCCAATCTCAATAATATGATAAAATGAGCTCAAAGTCCCAAAAATAACAAATTATATGCATTGCCCAGCTATACCCTACGCGATTGCGATAGTACCCTCGCGATCGCGAAGGTCAATCTGCCCCCATCTCCAGTTGTGCTTTGCGAATGTGAAGAATCTCATGCGAATGCGAAAGTTTTCACACTGCCTGGGCCTTGGAAAATGCGGCGCTCCCCACGCGAACGCAATAGCCAAAAACCTGTGTTACAAACAAGGCTCTGAGAATGCTACTCCTGCATCGTGAACACGATCAACAAATCACCGGGAACCCAAAACACCCTTCGCGAACGCGACTTTCTGGTCGCGAAGGCAATGCACTAAACCCCCAGAGACCAAATTATCAGTGCAAACACATTCCTTTGACCGCGAATACGAAGGACATCAAAACACTAGAGCATCAACCATCTCAAAGTAGTTCAAAATGATCTGAAACAACCCGAAACTCACCCGAGCACCTCGCGACCTCATGATCATGCCAATAAGTCCAAATACATTATCCAAACTTATCGAAACGCTCAAAACACCCCAAATTATATCAAATCCAAGAATCGTCGACCAAGATCAATCTCTTAAATTCATCAACTTCCAATTTCAAACCAAATACCCGATTCAAGCCTAAACTATGCGGAATCCAACCAAACTTTGTGCACATGTCCCAAATAATGAAACAGACCTTTTCCAATTCCCGGAACAACAATCCGAGCCCGATAGCTTCAAAGTGAACTCCCTGACAAACTTATGAACCTTCAAATTCTTCAAATTGTCATCTTTCCATTAATTGAGCTAAAACCTTCAAGAAACAACCAAATTCAAATTCGACCCTATGCCCAAGTTCAAAAATCACCATACAGACCTATTGAAACATCAAATCTCAATTCCGAGCTCGTTTGCTCAAGATTCAAATCTTGGTCAACTCTTCCAACTTGAAGCTTCCAAATTGAGGGTCATTCTATCAAATCAATTCCGAAAGGTGCAAACATAAAAAACAACCATATACGCAAGTCATAATACATCATATGAAGTTACCCAATGTCTTAAAACCGCTGAACAAAATGCTAAAGCTCAAATCGATTGGTCGGGCCGTTACAACACTCGTCCTCGCAAGTTATAAAATATCATATGAACCTACGAGAGTCTCAAATAGGGAAATAGGATCTTTGATCTTAAAACAACTGGTTGGATCGGTACAACCAGGAAATCTCGTCCATATACGGCTCCTAACTTTCCTAGGCTATCCGAAGTGAATCTTACGTAAAGCAAATTTAACAATGCACCCCCTTTTAACTTCAATCGCTAGCAATCTGTGAGTTGTTACAATAAAAGAGAAAAACAAAGACTTGTCCTTCTCAAGAAATATCGACGACAAGGTAGATACTCATTTGTAAATGAAAATAAAGAAAGTCAACCCCAACTTTCTTGCTAACTATAAATTGAGCTGGTTGAGCTTCTTCCATTGTGAATTTTTATACCCATCACCTTCTTTTGGCTCTTCTTGCTATCCAATACCTCTTCATACAAATCAAGCCATTTCCCCATTTCCATGGAGATTGACTCCACAAGCAAGACTGACTCCAAAAGCAAAGAACAAGCTGGGGTCTTCACCTGGTGGTGGAGCCAGCTCAAGGGATTTCCCAGGATGTTGAATGACAAAGCTTGGAACATTGCTAAGAACACAAAACAGATTGGGAAAGATGATCCAAGGAAAATCTGGCATGCAGCTAAGGTGGGACTAGCTCTCACTTTAGTATTGTTATTCTACTATTCCTGGCCGCTCTATCATAGCTTTGAACAATCAGCAATTATCGCTTGTCTGACTGTGATGGTTGCTTTTGAGTACACTGCTGGTAATTATTGTGATCTCATTCCATTCTCAGTTTTCTTCTGATTTGATGATCTTGTTTATTCGTTTTTACACTTTTCATATTAATGATTTTTATTTTTTCAGGTGCAACTATGTCTAAGTGCATAAACATAGCTTTTGCTACGGCCCTAGGTGGCACATTAGGTATTGGAGCTAAATATTTAGCTGAGCTTTGTGGAAAAGAAGGGGAACCTATAATTCTTGGGTTTTTGGTCTTCATTCTAGGTATGAAATGGAAGCTCAATACACTCTGTTTCTCTAAACAAAATGTACAAAATAAAAAAAAATCTTCAAAGTTTTCTCAGTTTTAAAAATTTTCGTAAAGATATATAGCAAGCTACCTAGAAGTCCTTTTTCATAATCAAATCATAATTGTTTCACCGAACAATATGCTATATTAGGAACATTCATGAATTCAGTATTTAAACTTTATGGATCAACAATTAGTATTCTTCGCATGAATTCATTATAATATAAAAGTTATGGGTTCAAATTTATTTGTTTATTATACAATATTAGTGGTTCCGTAAAATTTATGCTCTGCACCGAAAGATCCGCCTATATCAAAGACTCGTTTGCTTCATGCAGGTGCTCTAGGTACATTTACAAGGTTTTACCCACATATGCAAAGGAGGTATGACTATGGATGCATGCTCTTTGTCGCAACCTTCAGTTTGGTCACAGTCTCCGGTGACAAGTACTTGGATTTGGATAAGCAGCGGATGTCCACCATTATGGTCAGTGTTGCAACCGTCATGATCATCTCTTTGCTTATTTCTCCAGTCTGGGCTGGGGAAGATCTTCATAACCTTGTTACTACCAACCTTGAAAATCTAGCGAGCTTCTTAGAAGGTCCGTTGATATCTTGATTTCTTTTGCTCCCTCCGTTTTTATTTATGTGAAAGTATATTATCTCTACTGCATGTAAAAAAGAATGGTAGAATTAAAAATTTTGAATCAATTTATTACATTTCTCATTTACCCTTAAGGACAAGTCTTTATGATATGTTTAATACCACAACTTTTAAAATTTTTAGTTACATGCATATTTAAGATCGCAAGTTTTAAAACTCTTGAATATTTTTTTTCAACTTCACATTATGCCATACTATATTATATAAATTAAAATGGAAGAAGTACGGTTTAATCTTTGTCACTCCATTATTAAGAATTTATGTGGAGCAACAAATTGAAAAAAAGAAAAACTTTTTTTGAAGGATTTGGAAGTGAGTATTTTGACGTTTCAGAGGCTGAAGCAAGTGGCGAGGGCTACAAGGACAACGAAAAGGGATTTTTTAAAGCCTTTAAAAGTGTTCTTGGTTCTAAGGCCACTGAGGAATCTTTGGTGCGTATAAGAGATCACAAATCTCCCTTCTTGTTAATTCAGTAATACACTAGATATATAGCTAGACTATTTCATAATTCAACTTCCATTCAATGCTCTTGATTTATATTTTAGTTGTGGAATTTCTTTAGAATGACTAAAAAGAGCATTTTTTCTCACAAGTTTGAATTTTCCTTCTTTACTGGCGGAATATTAGGTCAGTTGTTGCGGTGAGAAACTCTTTAGTTTTTCACCACTCTGAAGAGTATCTGAAACAATATTTAGTTTCAAGAGAGAATAAAAATAAAAAAAAGAATATAGAAGGTAAAAGAAAATTAAAGAATTTATGTCATATTATCCATAGAGATCAGTGAATGTTGGGTTTTAGATAGCCACATGATAAGTGTCGCGTACACGTGAATATTAAGATGAAAATACGGTCATAAAAATTTAGATAAAGATCATAAATAGTCATCATATTTATTAATAGACCAATGGCACATAAGAGATTAATGTTGCTTGAGATGTTTTGGCCACGTGATACGTAGTCCTTTGGAACCGATTTTTAGACTTAAAATTATTATGATTGAAGGAGTTAAAAGATAAAGAGATAGACCTAAAATTACATCAAAAAAATTAATCTCAAAACGTAATATCTAGGAGTCCCAGAGCAAATCTAACAAAAGAAAAAATAATTGAAGTCAACAAATTGTAATAAGTGATACCAACTAGAAGACTAGTTCTTACCAGAAGACTCTTACTAGTATATTAGAAATATAACACAAGGATATATTAGAGAACACCTAGTGTTAAATAACAGTACTTAAGTATTGAGTATTGAAATATGCATAAACAAAATATGTTATGACAGTGAGGATTTATATAGCAGATTCAACTTTGAAATTTCTTAGTTCATTGATTTACCATATTATCTTGATAAGAGAAACATTCAGGCAGAGGCAGATCCAGACTATGAAGACCGTGTTTACCGGAAACCCAATAGCTTTTGTTTATACCTTGCATATATATTAAGAAATTTATTAAATATTTATAAATATTATATTTTGAACCCATAAAATATTGTATATTAACTTGAGATCGTTGTGGAAATCCATTAACTTAAAATTCTGGATCCGTCTCTCATTCAAGAGGGACACAGTAAGCAAGAGAAACACATTTTCTTGCCTTTTTTACTCCCTTCTATATCACTGTAGCTAAAAGAAAATTTAAAAAAAAAAATGTTTCAGGCAAACATTGCATGGTGGGAGCCTGCGCACGGATCATTCAGGTTTAATCATCCATGGAAACAATACTTGAAGATTGGCGGCATTGCTAGAGAATGTGCTGGCCATCTTCAATCTCTTAGTGTCCACTTGAAATCCAAGTCTCAGGTATATATATTACGATCATAAATTAGAGTTACAAAATTTTTGGAGAGTTTAATATATTTATTCGATTTGGTATGTTATGCATAAAAATGGAAGCTTGGAAAATGACACAAAAACGGTTCTGTCCTTAAAAGAAAAACACGAAAAGTGCTTGTAAGACCGTAAACTGCATAACTCAATGGTAATAATTGTGAAGACCTTTTCCTGTATGCAATTTCATCTGAAATGAATTGTAATAAACATTAAGAGTTTAGACTTATTAATAATAATAAGTAAACCCTAAAATTGTCTGAACTAGTACAACAGTATTTGGGAGTCACAAAATGCTTGGCATCATTTCGTAGAATTAATTTTCAAACACTCTCTTCAAACATCACGAATATAATATAAATGTCTAATTTACAAAATCAAATCTCTATAATTCAGCCAAGTATCATCCATATAAAATTGAACTGAGGTGTGATGCTGACATAATTTGAGATTAAATGGTGAAGTGAGAATTTATGTAGCCGAAAAATGGCTATATATCATCCAAATCATCATGTTGAAGTGATATTGAAGCATTATTGTTGTTGTCATTATACAATAATAAATTTTACAGATGGTCATAAAATTATTGTTTTTCACCAAAGTCATGTAACTATGTTTTCTCACAAAAAAATCATAAAATTTTCACTAACTCACACAAAAGTTATTGTAACTGAAAAACACAACTTTCCGGTGTTATTTTCTTATTTCATGTTTTTTTATATTTTATTTTAAGTTTAATAAATAATAACCAAATTAAAATAGGTAAAATATACATTTTAGCTGCCCCAAAAAATAATAGCCAATAAAATATATTCCCTCTTTTTCAATTTAGATGATATAGTTTGACTTGACACAAAATTTAAGAAAAAAAAGAGAAGGCTTTTGAAACATGTGGTCCTAAAAGCTCCAGCGAGAAAAATTTTGTGGGGCCACGATATTTGTGTGGCTATGAAAGCTTGTCATAAGGGTAAAATGGGTAAAATAAAAAGTTTAACGTTAAAGCATTTCTAAATATAGAAATATGTCATTCTTTTTGGAATAAATAAGAAAAGTGTGACATTTAAATTAAAATGGAGGGAATACACTTCTTGTGTATATGTGTGTGTGTTTATATGTATGTATATATGCATCTGTGTGTGTATATATATATATATTGCTAGCGAATGCAACTAGTTTCGATCGACCAGTCAATTTTATATTTCTTCTTAAAATAAGAGTGACCCACCCCTGTCCAATCCAATACTCATATATATAAAATTAAAATAATATTAAAAGTGAATCGTCCCCCTTCAAAAAAAGTTAGTTTAGCATGCATGAGATTATGACAAAAAAAAAGGATAATTAAAGAGCTCTAGAAATAATAATAATACTATTATTTTGAATGAAATTTTTGAAAAGAAAAAAAAAAGATAGAAGTTTCGTGTTTTGGAGGATTCACTTTAATATTATTTTAATTTATATATATGGGCATTAGGTCGAGTGGGTTAGAGTCGGGTTGGGTTATTCCTATTTTAACTGCATTATTATTTATTAGACAGAAAATAAAAAATACAAAATAAAACATGAAATGAGGAAAGTTAATTTTTATAACAAATTAAAAAACAAAAAATAAAATAAAAAATTAAAAATTTAAAAAAAATAAAATACTACGGAAAATTATGTTTTCCGGTCACTATGATTTTAACGTGAGTTAGTAAAAGTTTTATGTTTTTATGTGAGAAAAAAATGTTATATGACTTTGCAAAAAAGTCATAGTTATATCACAATTTGTAAAATTTACCCGGTTATACAATTGCTCAGACGTGCTTGATTTTCCAGGCACCAATTGAGTTGAATAGAAGAACAGAAAAAGCATGCAAAAGAATGATAACGGAATCTAGCAAAGCCTTAAAAGAGCTTGCATTCTCCATCAAAATTGTGACGAAACTTTCTACCATTACAACCGACTCATATAACGCAAGAACTGCCATTGCTGATCTCAAAGAGGCACTTTTTCCTTTTAAAACCTTCTTCTTGTTCGAAGAAGCAGACACTATTGATGTCATCGGAGCAATGTCAGTGGTGTCAATACTTATTGACGTCACCAAATGTGTCGACAAAATCTCAGAAGCTGTTGAAGAGCTTTCAATTAAAGCACGTTTCCAGGAGGAAAAGAAGAAGAAGAACGATTCTACTTCGGCCAAGGCATTGGAGAAACCACCACCTCGACCGCAGCTTCTGATTCCTGTTTTGGAGGCTGACAACGTCAATAGTACTGGTGCTTCTGTTGTGATACAGATACACGATGTTACAGAATCGTCAGGGAAAATCGCAGTGGAGGAGGTGAATCAAGTAGCTGCAAATTAACAATATAGGATATAATAACAGATGAAATCTATTGTACCAGTATAGGCCGTAGCTATTTTTTCTTTTTTACTCACAAAAATAAGAAAAGCAACGTGAAAGGATACGAAGTAAGCAAAAAATGTTAAACAACATATTTCTTTTCAATATTTCAGAGTATATTATAGTAAGAAGTTATTTTTGCTTGTTTGGCCTTTTCTACAACATATTTTCCTTGTTTGGCCTTTTCTCTTTTTATTTTTTATTAGAAGGTTAATTTTGCATTCCATATGCAAAGCAAAAGAACTGGAGGATAAATCTGAAACTAGCTAAAAACTAATAAAAGAGAAGGGAAAAGGGAAGAACAAAGTGTTAAAAAGAAAATCAATGTAAAAATAAGGAGAAAATGACACTTAGAGCTCCATTTAAAGATTTAATGACCAAAATGCTCCCAATTTTTAAAAAATGATGCCCCTGCCCCAAAGTTTTAGTTTATCACACGCGTGCCCGAGCTTTTATGCCAGGCACCTTCTCTCTCTTTCCCACTTTCAAAATACCAACCGTCTCTAACCGTTCTCTTTAGACGCAAATTTGCTGCAAAAGTTGTGATAAACTCCTTCCTCTTTTCCATAAAGAACACTACATTGGTTTATAGGGGTTACTTTGACTTGGTTGAGGAAGGTGATTATAATAGTACCCATGGGGAAGAGTATACAAGGCTACCTTGGAATCAATGTCTGGCATTTTAGATAGTCGACGACGGTATTATTGAATTTCTAGGTTTTCTTTGGCTATTCAGATATGGTTCTATGAATGTTGTGGATATGTGCATAATGATGCATTTGTTCAGTGTGGGAATAAATCTTCACCAAATTCATAGATGTAAGGTCGCAAGGCAGCTAACGTTCAAGGAATTACATTAGAAAGTGTATGGTTTTTCTTCTGACAAGGTAAATTACTTTCTTGTTTCCCCATGTATTTTCTGTTAATAGTGGTATATCATGTGATATACTCATTTATATTTCTGGTATACCAAGTCACTGGTTAACTATGGCTTTTTCTTAGGTAAAATAGTATACGATCAGTAAATACTTCCTTTTTTTAAATTAAGTTATTACATGTTTGTTTCGGTTAATAGTGGTATATCATGTGATATACTCATTTGTATTTCTGGTATACCAAGTGATAAGTAGGGATTTTGACCGTTTATTTGCTCTTTTTGTTATCGCTTCTGTGTTAAAACTCAGAAAATCAGAAGAACTGTTAGAAGAAACAGAA
>ML414614.1:655-11121 GCA_005239525.1 Nicotiana knightiana | reverse complement strand
ATTTTGACCATGAAATAGGACATGGGATTTGGAATAAATTATATATTTGAGTTCGTGAGGTTACTGGTAATGTTTATCTTCGAAAATTTTCGAAATCCGGGCACGCGGGCCAGAGAGTGATTTTTATCGACTTTTCGATCGGGGTTAGGAATTATTATAAATTGGATTCTAATGTATATTTGAGCATATATTAATGGATTTGCATAATTATTGGCTAGTTTTGGAGCGTTGTGCATCAATTTGAGTCATCGGACAGGCTTGGAAGCCGGTTATGAATCTTCAGAGTGAGGTAAGTCTTCTTTCTAACCTTGTGAGGGGGAATTGTCCTCATAGGTGAATTAATTTAATATGTGCTACTATTTGTGGGGGATACATACGCACGAAGTGACGAGAGTCCGTGTGTAGCTACTATTATGTTTATGTCCGGGTAGTTTGGGACCCAAAAACATGTTCTATTTGCCGTACTTGTAATCTTACTGATGAAATTAAAATGTTTAACCTTATCGAACTTGGCAAATGAATTTTTGGAAAAGATTTAAATACTATTTTCATGACCATTAAAAGAGAAATTGTCATTTACTTGAGTACTTGGTTTTCCCGATGTAGTCGGGGTGGATTGTTGGAATGTGCATGACTGTGTGTGACCGCTTCACAATTTATATTCCGCAAGCGGGGTGATTTCTTCCACTACTCTCATGGGAGCGGGCCGTACACCACGGCGGGTTAATATGCATATATGATTCGAGCCATTCGACCCTTCGGCATTGCACAGTTTACATTTATGTTGGTTCGGGTCGTTCGACCCTCGGCATTGCTTGCGCATGATATTACTGCGTATTTGCTGTGATTTTTACCTGATTACTGGCCTGGAAATTTTATATTTTCAACTGAAATTATGAGGCTTTTAAGATGTTAAACGTGAAAGAAGTTGCTATTTATTGTCGCTACTTGTTAACTTGCCTATGATATCCATGCTTAGAGTCACCCTTGATTATATTAAATTGACCTCTAGCAAGTGTCAAATTCGACCTCTCGTCACTACCTCTTCGAGGTTAGGCGGGATACTTACTGAGTACACGTTGTTTTCGTGCTCATGCTACACTTGTTGTGCATTTTTATTGCACATGTACATTCATAGCTAGTGGCCCCGTTTGACGCAGTGATGTGGCTGACTTGGAGACTTAGACGAGCTGCACCATCCGGAGACGACCCGCAGCCAACAGAGTCTTCCTCAGATGTATTGTATTTATATTAAATTTCTTGTCCAGTTTGTATTCCGGATAAGTATTGTAGTACAATGTATAATTCCTAGAAAATTTGCTAATGCACTTGTGACATCGGGTTCTGGGAAATCATGGGATTTATTTACTATTCAAATTTGTTAAGATATTATTATTTACTCAGTGGAAGTTCGCTAATTATTATTTAAGAAAAAGAAAAAGGAATGACTTCGAGAATTTTATAATAAATATTTAATTTTCTTATTAAGTGTTGGCTTGCCTGACCAGAGGGTCCGGCGCCATCACGACCTTAATGAATTTTGGGTCGTGACAGGCAAGCATATGCGTATAAATTTGCGCGAATTTAGACATGATGCAAATTTCCTTTAGACCATGAAAATTGTCCTTGGACAGTTGAGGATGACGTCCTTAGACCATGATTTCCCGGGCCATGAGTTGTGCGGTAAGGGATTCGCAGGCCATGAAATGATGTTCTCGAGCCATGAAAATGGTGCCTCCGAAACATGACGCCTTTGAATAATGATGTGCAAGTTTGAGAAATCCTCAGGCCATGGCATGATGTCTTCCGGCTATGAGGATGGTGCCTTCAGACTATGACGCCTTCGGATAAGTTGGCTATATTTCAGCCCATGAGGTGCAAAGACATGATGCTAGAAGCAACAAGACAAGGCTTAGTCTTGTATGAAGTTGAGGGTAGAGCTTAACCTGAGAGAAGAGAATAATGCAAGAGAGACAGTGCTTAGTCTCATGCGAGATTCGAGACAGTGCTTAGTCCCATGCAAAGGGAAGGTCGCGCTTAGCCTTATGCAAATATGGAGGCAGGGCTTAGCCTCATGCAAGTTTTGGGACAGTGCTTAGTCCCATGCAAGGAGAAGGCAATGCTTAGCCTTATGAAAATAGGGAGGCAGGGCTTAGCCTCATGCAAGTTTTGGGACGGTGCTTAGTCCCATGCAAGGAGAAGGCAATGCTTAGCCTTATGCAAGATTGAGACAAGATCTTAGTCGCATGCAAAGAGAAGGCAGGGCTTAGCCCTATGCAAGTGAAGAGGTAGGGCTTAGTCTCATGTAAATAGAAGGAAATGCTTAGCCTTATGCAAGATTGAGACAAGAGTTTAGTCTCATGCAAAGAGAAGGCAGTGCTTAGCCTTATGCAAGTGAAGAGGCAGGGCTTAGCCTCATGCAAGTTTTGGGACAGTGCTTAGTCTCATTCAAGGAGAAGGAAATGCTTAGCGTTATGCAAGTGGGAGGAAGGACTTAGCCTCATGCAATGTGGAGACAGAGCTTAGTCAAAGAGAAGAGTAAGAGCGAAGTATTCTTAGCTGACAATGTGTTTCGTGCATAGTGATTGTGTTGTTGCGACGATGTTTATTATGATGACATAGTCCTGCATCCAAAGAAAATTTATGAGTTTTGCGGGGGGAGGTTGGTTCATGTATTTGCTTTCTTTATCTGCTCTGTTCTATCTGATGATCCTGCTCAAGTTGTCAGGGTAGCGTTTGCTAAAGCAAAGTTTCTTTTCCAAAAGCATACACACATAATTTTCAAAAGACATAGTAGTATATAGTTTAGAAATCAGTTATATGAACCAGTAATTGTGACATAATCAGAGACATTGCGACTTCTTTTGCCGTATAATTTTGAGGATCTGCCCCAGTTAACTAGATGACTTTTCTGGCTGCTCCATACGCTGCAGTTGGCTGAACTTGCTTCAGAATTTTGAGGGTCCTCCTCAAAATTCTGCCCCAGTTTCTGATTGTGGGAGAAATAGAAATTTTATTTAATTTTGACCGAACCCACAAGGCTGCCTATGTATCCCCTCTTAAAGGGGAATCAGGTCGAGCATAGTTTGACTCTTTTCCTCCTTCAACACCCTGAACTCGGCTTGTGAGTTTCTTGAGTTCCTCTGCCATGTTCTTAATGAGCAGGTCCTTCTCGGTGGATTCTGGTGTATATGAGAATGGTTGAGTAGAGTGGGGTAAGTTTTCCACGTATATGGGGTTGTTTTAGTGAAGGTCAGGAGTTCGGGTATAATAGTGATCATTGGTTGAATTTTGGGGATCGGGATAGGTTGTGCGGTATTTTTAGGAGTGTGGTAAGTGGTTTGCGGATATTGAGTTGGGAGATGCTGATGTTGAGGAGGTGTAGTATGGGTAAAGTATTTTGAGGAGGAGTTGTATATTCATGGGGTACGGGAGGATTCTGCGGGCATTGGTCGGGTGCATTCTGGAGAGGTGCCAGTTTTTGGGTATTTGGATGGTTGATATCTGGGACGTTTAGTGTGAGGGAGAGGTTTTCCAAGTTATGGGCCTGCTCAAGCTCCCATTGTAGTTCAACTATTTTCTTTTCAAACCGCAAAACCAAGTCATTTAGTGCCGGAGTACTCCGACCATCCGAAGTTTCCACATTCTCAGCATGTGCGGTGTTGTCTCCACTTATATTATCCATCTTAGCTTTCCCTTTGCCTTTTGATGTACTTGGAGGAGGAGGAGGTGGAGGGCCTATGGATATGGTGTGATATGCTGATGATGCCAGTATGTGTGAACCAACCTTGGGGAATGGGAATAATCGAAAAGGAAAGAAAATCAAAAGGTAACCAAGTTAGTAAGGGTTCCGAAAAGAGGATTTGCAATATTTAAACACATAGTGTGGGAATGTAAATTCGCGTCCTAATTTGGGAGCCTCGTTGTTCCCGAGGTAGGCCTAGCGACAAGTTGATTTGGAGAACTTCAGTGCCAATAATTGCCTCATTTCATTAATGTAAAATAGATGAATCTAAAACGACACTAAATAAGATAAGTCACTAATGGCACTTGGCCTTATTACATTTGAAAAGCAAAAACGAATAAACCTAATCTACTTGGTCCCGGAAGGACCTTCTCCAATCCTGGTTCTCTTGGCTCCATCGATCAGGTTCCCCAGGTCGCGCATATCCAACAACAGGTATGCCTTGGTGAGATGTCCTCCTTCGATTTTCACATGGATTGTATCACTTGACGGAAGGTCTTCCCACTAATCTAGCAACAACGGGGGTATGTTACGGACCATGCCGAACTTGGGGACTTCGTGCCTCATTTTATGCAAAACAAATAAGGTTAGACCCTTTCCCCCTACATATTCGACTATTTATACACCAGTGATTAGCATATTGGCACTTATTTCTCCAAATTAATGCACAGATTGTGGTTGCATCCGTTGGGATTATGGAAACCCCGGTGGACTTTTGGATAAGCTTTTCTTGAAGGGTTACTATGCGGACAACATATTAACCCTAGCTAGGTTTGACCATGATGCATGTACAATTAATCAGAGTAAGGTTTCTATAGAGGTCTAGACTGGTACCCTCAAGTGGACAGCTCGAGGGGGAAAGCCACGGAACCGTCGATTGATTACGCACTCATCAAGCAGTGCTAAGGTATTGATTACGCACGAGTGGAATATGATGTTGAGCATGATTTATGCAACAGTAAATAGCACGTTGTCACATATTTTCACGTTAAAAGAAAATGATAAATGCGGTATTTAATAATTGAAAAGGCTTTTAAGAAAGAAAACAAAGAGACAAGTCAGTTTCCATAGTAAAGAGAAATCATAAATGCTTGAAAATAATCAATTAAATTCACATAAATTGGGAAAGGGAAAGGGTGCGCACGCATTAACAGAATAAAGAATGATTAAAGAGTAATTCACAAAAGCAAGTTCTTTATGGTAAGAGCCTAACCATCCCCAGCAGGGTCGCCATGTTGTCGCCCCCTCCCCTCTTTTTCTCCCCTCGCGAAAATCGAGGTTTCGACATAATGAGACAACTCTCTTTCCTTTTGGGATGGGAGTATGGGATCTGAAGAGTCGCCATCTAACAGATTATGGTGCATTAGGGAACCTAGAGCAAATAACTCGTGAAACTAGTTTGAATTAGCAGAGATCGGGTAAGGGCTCAAAATTACCTTGAGGGGAAGGTGTTAGGCACCCCTCGAGGTCCAAAAAGGTGGGTCCCGACCGAACTTAATTAAGCGAATTAGTCATTAAAGGAAAATATAGCAATTTAGACAACTATTATTTTAAAGTAGGAATTAAAGGGGTCCTAAGTTTCTTAGCCTATAGTATCATTTCCATGCAATACTTGGTAACTTTCCCCAAGTTAGGGTGCTACACATAGTATTAGCGGACATCTCATCATCTCCTTTACTACCCAATTACTACCTTTCAGTTATTACCTAAACGTTCTAATAGCTTCTAACTCGTACCTTATGTGTGCTCTACTCGTCCCTTACCTATGGTCCTGGAAGTGTTTAGGACCTCTATTTAAGGTAGTTCTAGACTGACCTAGGTTGCTAAAAAATGAGAAAGCTAAGCGACAAACAAACATTCAAATAGGACTGTCACATAAGGAGCAAATAGGGGCTCATGTTAACCTCCACAAGTAAACAACAAATGCACGCAACTCCAACAGACAACTTTTATTAATTTAAGACCCTATAGGCAGGATATCTAGACAAGCATAAACAGAATATAAGACAACAGTTTATTAAAGCGAGCAGTGGTACCTATCGGTTTGCCTACTGATTTTTGCTAAAACTCTGAATCTGGGCAAACTTCAAGCAGTACTAAATCACAGTTCTTTTAGCCCCAGAATTCCTATAAGTTTTCCCAAGTGATAACCAGAATGGAATCCTATATGCATGGTATCTAAAATTGTTAATTAAACCATAGTTTATAAACGAGTTACCGATTTTAACAGACAAGTTTTTTAATCCTTTAGACCCTATAGGCATGCTTTCTAATTTGCAGAATTACTTAACTCATATAGGCATGATTTCTAGGTGTTAGAACTGATTTATTTATTTCCTACAGAAATGCTTTCTAGTTTACAGAATTAATTAACTCGTATAGGCATGATTTCTAATTTACAGAATTATTTAACTCCTATAGGCATCATTTCTAGGTGGGCAGAAACGTTAATAAATTGCCAGGGAAGTTCAATAATTTACACAAAGAAGATCCTATATACATGATCTGTCAACCTGGAAACCAAGCCTTAAAGCAAGCAAGCCTAAAGTACAGGTGGTCCATCCATGATACACAAAGTGGGCTTCTAGTGTGTCAAAGTTCCCAAGGGCCTCAGGGACCCCGGGCAATGCTCACACCAGAACCCTTTTCAGAGAAACACTTTGTGAAAGATTGGAAAACCAACCCCAATGTGTCAGAGTTCAGAGGAGTCTCAAGGACCCTAAGCAGTGCTCACATTGGGGGTGGTAGGAACCTAGATAACTAAGAGTAGAAGTTTTAAAATAGTATATAAGGGGTAGAGGGACAATTTTTAGAAAAAACAATTTACTTTTCAGAAGTGAATAAGTCCAAACTACATAGTTCCAAACAGAAGTGGGCCAAGAAATAAAGAATCTCATAGTTTTAAACAGATTAGCACTTATTCACACTAAGTATTCATACTAGTACTTAAAGTTATTTACAAAGAGCAGGGACACTTTGAACTAACAGACAGGATTGGCTACACATATTTGCAATATCTAAACATGCTCAGAATAGGGAACATATAGCTGAACCAAACAATGTTTCATATTACTGAGGATTACTTATTTCATTAATTACCACTCGATGAAATCATATAGACATGTATTAAACAGGAAACATGCTGAAGTTTGGGATAATTAACCAAACAAACACATAGAGCAAGATAGGGTAGCAGCATGCTAGTTTCAGAAGGAAGTAGACAAGTATCATGGATCAAACAGAAGCATATTGAAATTTGAAATATACTAACCACATAGTCATATAGAGAAAAACGAGATAACAAGGATTAAGGGATAGCAGTTGGGAAGGAAATGGTCAGGAATCATGTGTCACACAAAAGCATGTTGTAATTCTGTAATAAACTGACTACGTAAGCATATAGAATAGAACAAGAGAACAATTTTAAGGCATACCAGTTAGGGGGAGAGTAGAAAGGAAGGTGAAGGCAATCGGAATCCAAGAGTCTAGCCTTGGCTTTCAGCCTGCTAGACAATGCAGCAAAAATAGGAAGAACTCAAGTAGTGTGTGTGTAAGTGTGTGAGTGTAGGTTTGTGAGCATGAGCTTATGTCTCAGCGTGTGTTTTAAAATTAGAACAATGAAAGGTTTATATAGCATACAGTAGAGTAAACCAAATAAGGCAGGAAAATTAACGGCACACAATAAGGTATGCAAAATCAATTAACCAATTAATTAGGGCTAAACACCAATCAATTAAGAGAACAGAATCCTGAAAATGTCACATAATTTATGGAGAATGTCATACAAAATCAATTGTCAGACAAGATTGAGGTTTAATAAGGTAAGAAATAAGTCCAGAGACCATTTATAGGTCGGTCACAATAATCAAAGCCCCGAAATCAAGCCAGTAATATAATTAAAGTAGTACCAATCATGAATCACATATAAGGAAAGAATAGGTAAAATCTTCAGAGAGATATCAGTTGTAAAAGAAAACAGAATTTCAAACCTTAATTAGGCAAATAAATCAATTAACCCATTTTAATTGATAGGGTCGAAGTAAACGGGTAGCCATTATAGCAAGCAGTAGAATAATTAGAAACCTTAGGACATGCAGACATAGATATGAGAACAAGTCGAAAAAGTAAAGAAAACTGGAGTTAAACACTTAGACGTTTGAAATATTTTGCAGAAATTTAAAAAGATGAAACCCTAGATTTTAGGGAAAACAAAAATCGGTTAACAATAATAGAAAAAATAGTAGAATCTTAAAGGAAAAGTAACAAACAAACTCAAACAGCTTCAGATCTAAAGAGATCTGAATGGATTTAGCCAGAAATAGTAAAACATAAGCAGAGGTGAGAAAAATCTTGTTTGAACCAGAGATTTGAAGCCATAAACACGAAGATATTCGTACTCACAGACATAGGAGTCAACACAGAAGGACTCATCGAGAAAATGAGGGATTTGAACAAAGTCTGTTCGAATCTCTTTGAGATTCCATCAAGTAACATGAAAGTCGAACAACCAATAGGGATAGGAGGCCGGATAAGGCATAGAATCGAAGAAAAAACCCATGGATCGAAGGGATTTTGGTGATGGGGGGCTGGGGTTAGGAGGAGGGTGAGAGAGAGAAGAGAGGAGGATAGGGTTTCAGGGCGGCGGTCTGTGAAAAAAAAATGAGTAGGGTTTGGGGGTGGTTTGGTTAATTAAAAAAGGTAAAGGATTCTGGCCCGTTGATCTTCTAGGATCAACGGCCAGGATTCAATCTAGGTTGGAGCGAGTTTAAAGAATTGGGTTATGGGTATTGGATCAGGGTTATGGATATTGGGTGGGTTTAATTGGGTCGGGGTAGTAATTGGGCTAAGTCCGAAGATTAAATTAAAAGAAGCTATTTGTTAAATACCCAATTAATTTGATAAAATAATTTATAGAAATAGCTAATAAAATATAAAAATTCTATTTATGCATGAAAATGATTTAAAATAATTACTTAATATTATAAAAATATAAAAGATCATTTTCTTGTAAGATAAAGTAATTATGCACATATGAGATATTATTGCAAAGGTATTGCAATTATAACCTAAAGATGTAAGTATGGTTATTCATAAAATAATTAAAGCTTAGTACGAATATAAATGATGAAAATTAAATAAATAAATTATTATAAAATCATTTGTGATGCAATTAATAATTATTTGGATAATAAAATAATAGAATAAATTAATTAAAAATCCTTTTAAAATTAGAGAAAATTATGAAAAAATATTAATTGATACTCATGCATTGTTTTGAAAGTATATATGTATTTCGGAAATAATATAGGAAAAATTGGGTATCAACAATCATCACTAACAATGCCGCCAATCTCAACAGTGATCTGATGAAAGGCATGTGTGAAACTTTCAAAATCAAGCACAAGAATTCCACGGCATACATGCCTCAAATGTATGGAGTCATGGAAGCCGCCAACAAAAACATCAAAAAGATACTAAGAAAAATGGTAGAGAATCACAAGAAATAGCACGAGAAATTACCATTCGCCTTACTGGGATACCGTACCACAGTCTACACATCAACCGAAGCAACTCCCTATCTGCTGGTTTATGGTACCAAAGTTGTCATTCCCGCTGAGGTGGAAATCCCTTCTTTGAGAATCATACAAGAAGCTGAACTCAGCGACGCAGAATGGATAATGAGCCGCTATGAGAAACTAGCCCTCATAGACGGAAAGAGTATGGATGCAGTATGTCACGGCCAGCTTTATCAGAATAGAATGTCCAGGGCATTCAACAAAAGGGTCAAGCCAAGACAATTCACACTGGGGCAGCTGGTGTTGAAACAGATCTTTCCACATCAAGATGAAGCCAAAGGGAAATTCTCTCCCAACTATCAAGGCCCTTACATGGTTCACAAAGTATTAACAGGAGGAGCACTCATACTCGCAGAGATGGACGGAGAAATCTGGCTGAAACCTATCAATTCAGATGCAGTCAAAAGATACTATGTGTAAAATGTTTCTTCATATGATGTAAATTAAACTACGCTCGACCTGATTCTCGTTTAAGAGGGGATACGTAGGCAGCCCAGTGGGTTTGGTCACAATTCAATAAAATATCCATTCATATGGAACGGTCAGAGAGGTCATCTAGTTAACTGGGACAGAATTTTGAGGAGGACCCTCAAAATTCTACGGCTGAGAAAGTCGCAATGTCTCTAATAATGTCATATTTACCAGTTCATATAACTAATTTCTAAACTACATATTACTATATCTTTGAAAACTATACATGCATGCTTTTGAAAAGAAACTTTACTTTTAGCCAAATGCTACCCCTGATAACTTGAGCAGGATCCTCGTGTGCTTTTGAAAAGAAACTTTACTTTTAGCCAAATGCTACCCCTGATAACTTGAGCAGGATCCTTGGACAGAACGGAGTAAATCGAGCAAGCAAAGATACGAACCAACCTCTAATACTCACAAATTTTCTTTGAATGCAGGATTATGTCATCATGATAAGCGTCATCGCAACAACACAACCGCTATGCACGAAACACATTGTCAGCTAAGAATACTTCACTCTTACTTTTCTCTTTGCATGAGACTAAGTGATGCGTGGCTAGAATTCATGATTTTAAGCATTATATACCTTGCATTTTATGTGCTTTAATGATAAAAATACACGTCGTATGTGCCTAATGGGGTTTATTTTATGTGTAGGTGAATTGGAAATGGAA
>ML414613.1:0-38175 GCA_005239525.1 Nicotiana knightiana | reverse complement strand
TATTGATGGTAGGGCATCAGACACCTCAACCTTTTTATTCAATTGAGCCTGCAGGTCATGGATATCTGAGCCAAATTGGTCTATCTCTTGCCTGAGCTCAGTTCTTCCTTCTATCAGTTGCTCTGTCATATTTGAAAGACCATCACGAAGAAACTCATGAGATTTTATTAGTTGAGCTTGTTCCTCTAGCCAAGATTGGCTCATTATCTTCTTCTTCAAAATTATCTTCTGGTGGGAAATCGCTCTCTTCGTCGAGTTGAGGTTCTTCTTGGAAATTGGCCATTAATTCATCCACTTTAGCTGGAGTCTTTTGATATCTAAGGCGTCAAGAACTTGTTGCTCGGCTATCATGTTCTGTTGCTCCGCTCCTTGTCTCATCAAGTCCATAATACGAGCTACGCTTTCCATATCCTCCTCTTCCTTGCTCCTATCAAACTCATTAACATTATTAGAAACATTACAATAAAAGCTCTGAGAAGGATAACAAGAATTAGGACAACCATCCCAATGGCAACCTTGACAACCACACACATTACAAAAATTACACACATTATATTGAGATGGACAATATTGCTACATGTGTGGTCCTCCACAATATGGACAAGGATCCTCATAATAAGAATAACCACTATTCGACCAATAATCATTCTAAGATGCCATGTCAAGAAAGATAATAAAATATTAAATTAAGATACAAATAAAAAATAAAAAAATTAACAACATAAATAGACAAAATTAAAAATTCAATCTAGTAGAATAGTTAATTTCTAAGTCCCCGGCAACGGCTTGGTCCCAAACGCACATGCAAGTATACGTGGTCGACAAGTAATACAGGATTGTAAGTCCAGATATCGTACCCACAGAGACTTGTGATTAACTATCAACTAAATTAAATCCAAATAATTAATCTATTCAAGCGAACACTAAAGTATGAATATTTAACTAAAATTAATCTAGAATAATAAACTATGAAATTAACGAAATAGATTGGCGAGATTTTAGATACGAATTCAATGAGATCCGACATTTTAGAGATATGGGTTAGCTAACAATCCTGTTGAGTTTTCCACTTCAATCGTCTNTAGAATTCCCTCTCCCGAGTTCAATCCTAGATTCGTAGATAGTATTCAATTGGTGATCAAGCAATCAAATAATTAAGCGCAAGATTCAATAAATAAACCAATATGATAAAATAATAAGAATAATTCAAGCTTCAAACTACAATGTTCATGTAGGACCCAAAACTCTAGAACTAATAAACTATGAAATTAAAGGAAGAGAAGAGAAGAGAAGAAAAACTAGGTAGAAGCCTCCTTCCGCGTGGGGTGTGTTCCTCCATGCTCAAATCCCCCACGTCCAATCTCCTGAAAAAATCCCCCTTGAAGTTGGGTTTTTGGGTCTATTTATATGTTTGGGATAAACCCTAAACGTGTAGGAGACTTCTATTCAAACCGGGAAACACTTAAAACCTTCAAAACTCGAAATTGACCGGACCAGGGACCCCCGGCGTTAAGCCCCAAAAGCCCCACTATAGCCTGGGTAGGCCAGGCTTTAGGGGAAAAACGCCCCACTATAGCCTGGACAGGCCAGGCTTTAGGGGCAAAATGCCCCACTATAGCCTGGGCAGGCCAGGCTTTTGGGGCAAAACGCCCGGCTATGGCCCGGGTCACTACTTTTCGACTCTTGAGCGTATTTTTGACGTTTATGCACCCATTTAGCTCGGCTTCCATCTCCAATTCATCTACACATGAAATAGACTCCATTATGCACATATAACATGTATTTTTATCACAAAAGCACATAAATTGTACGGTGCATGATGCTTAAAACTATGGATTCTAGCCATGCATCAATAGGCATTCTAAATACTATAGTAGTAATTAATTTGAAAATTTTCCTAGCTATATTGGGAATTCTAAATACAATAGTAGTATTTAATTGAAAAATTTACCAAGCTATACTATAATACGCGATAGGGGCCTCGCGGTCCCGAAGCAAAAGATTTCCAGGCTTGGAAGAAGCCATTTGTGAACACGGCCGAATTCTCGCGATCGAGAAGGCTATCCATCCCAAGCATCGCGAATGCGACCTGTCCTCTACGAACGCTAAGGGCAATGACCCACTGACCCCTGGCCCTCTAACCCTTCTATGCGAATGCGATGAGGCCATCGCGAACTTGGCTTGTTGATCGCAACGCGTAGGGTAAATTTTCCAGCCCCCCAATTCCTTATAGGCGAACGCAACACCACATCCGCATTCGGGAAGAAGGAAATCAGAACCAGCATATCAATAGTTTTGGATTAGCTCCGGGCGGCACGAAACAAACCCAAATCATTCGAGACCCCATCCAACTGCACCAACAAGTACATAAACATAATACGGACCGACCCGAATCCTCAGAACACGTAAAACAACAATGAAACTAAGAATCGCACCCCAAAAATAAATTGAACAACTTATGAACTTTATACTTCTCAACTAGCTCCGAACGCGTCTAATCATACTTAGACTACTCGAGATGACATCAAATTTTTTGTAAAAGTCATAAATCACCGTACGGAAATATTCTCGGGCTCGAAATCTCAAACGGACCTCAATAACACGTAAGTCTACTCCAATCCATATTTAAAGAACTAGAAAACCTTCAATGAGCCAACTTTCAACATTAAGCGCTGAAACGCTCCCAGATCACCCAAAACCCGATCTGAACACACGCCCAAGTCCAAATTCATGATACAAACTATTGGAATCATCAAATCCCGACTCCGAGGTCGTTTGTAAAAAGTATTGACTCAAGTCAAACTAGACAATCTTGGGCCACTGTTAAGAAACTAATTGTTCTGATTTCAACCTGAACCCTTCAAAACCCAAAACAACCATCCCTGCAAGTCATAAAACAGTAAAAACACATATGAGGAGTCTTAATTAGGGGAACGAAGATCTAGAAAGTAAAATGACTGATCGGATCGTTACATTCTCCACCTCTTACGGGTCTAGAATCATACATGGAGTGCAGAATAATGTGCATATCTGCTCCTCATGTCCTCCTCGGTCTCCCAAGTCGCTTCCTCGATTAGTTGACCCCTCCACTGAACCTTTACTGCAAAAATATTCTTGGACCTCAACTGGAAAACCTACCTGTCAATAATGGCAATACGCTCATCATCATAACCTAAGCTCTCATCTAGATGAACCATGTTGTAATCTAATATACGCGACCTATAGGCATGGTACTTCCATAGCATAGACACATGGAAGACCATATGAACTCCTGATAAACTAGGAGGCAAAGCAAGCTCACCAAACTCCCAAACTCGCCTCATCAACTCAAATGGGCCAATAAACCTCGGACTCAGCTTAACTTTGTTTTCAACCTCATGATACCCTTCATCAGCGAGACTTTCAAGAGAACCTCCTCGCCCACCATAAATGATAAATCATGCGCCTTCTGATCCGCGTAACTCTTTTGTCTGGACCGTGTTGTGTGAAGTCTTTCATGAATCAACTTTACTTTCTCCAAGGCATCCTTCACTATATCATTGCCATATAACCTAGCCTCAACGGACTCAAACCATCCGATGAGCGAACGACATCGTCGACCATATAAAACCTCAAATGGAACCATCTCGATACTTATGATAACTGTTGTTATAAGCAAACTCGGTCAAAGGAAAAAATCGATCCCCTTCCCTCCGAAGTCAATCACACACGCTCTGGGCATATTCTCCAGAATCTGAATTGTCCAGCATAATATGCGGGATTCTAGAGCTCCTGCGTATAAACTCCCAATATATTATGTTGGAACTCCATGACACAGAAAGTTCCAGCATAATATGCACGATTATAGAACTCCTGCATATAAACTTCCAGCATATTATGATGGATCTTCAGCACATTATAAAATTTCAGTATATTATGAAGAGCACAGGGCAGAAAAATACTTTCCTGCTTACTTTATTGGAAAACTCACTATTTTGCAATTACACTTTAACATTAACAATGTTATTTAGCGACCCAAAAATATGTGCCAACCCACTAGGTCATTGTTGTTCGGCCTTTACTTGTTGACAATTCACACATCTTGCTACAAAGTCCGCCATATTTCTTTTCATTCCATTCTACCAATAGGCTTCCTCGAGATAATGATACATCTTTGTAGAACCTGGGTCCACGTAATATCTAGAAGTGTGAGCCTCGGTCATGATTCTTTCCTGGAGACCATCTACATTTGGAACACCTAGACGCCCCCACACAACGGAGAAGTACACAAACAACCATTTTTAGGGCTATTATTTAGAGATTAATAGGTAGTTATTTTATTTTAAAATTTTTTAATTTGAGAACAATACATCATCAAAAGATAAACTGAAATACACTTGTTTAGAGTGACTACCTGGTGCATTTCTACCATTTTTACTGATGGATCCCAGATCTTCACCTCTTCGAGGCCCACTGCAATGTTTATCAAATTCTTTCCATTTAACGCTTTGGACTTCAAGTCTCCACAATAATTCCACTTTGGGTATTCAAATATATGGATTTACAAAATTTTATTGGGCGAATTGTACCAATAGCCACTTTTAAGCCCGAAATTTAAAATATATTTACACTTTATAATATATTTAAAGATTGGTCAATTCACCCAAATTTCATGACTAAGTGTCCTGAATTTTTGAGTTGCTAATTTAAAAATTAAGGACTAAGTGTCCTGAATTTGTGAACTAATAATTTAAAATTCAGGACATAAGATTCGAACTTCTGAACACAATTTTTAAACTTACGGATACAATGTCCTAAAGTATGAACTTTAAGGTTTAAACTCTAGGACGTCGTGTCCTGATATTTGACCGAAGGTGGCTAATCTTTAAATATATTATAAACTATGAATATATTTAAAATAATATGCTTAAAAGTGAATACTTGGTGTCATTCCCACAATTTTATTAGCGTCTTCACGTCTAATGGCTTGAATGAGTATGTTCTGCGAATAATATTGTTTCGCTTTAGAAATTTCACGAGATTTGAAAATTATAGCTTGATATTCTGTTTAACTTCTATAACTAATGTTGCACAATACTCTTTACCATTAGATTTTAGGTTTCACTAAATTATATTCCTTTTATTTTGGTGTTATATATGTAAAAGAATAATGATATGTGCATGTTAGAGAAACTAAAATCACTAATATTCCTAACTCTAAATATATTTTAAGTATAGATAGCAAGTTTCTTAACTATGTCGGTCATTACTTATAATATCATAAAGATGCATTTTATATATCATAAAGTACCAAGATTATAGTTTGTATTATTCTACATGATCATGTTTTAATGACCAAAATCTAAAATGTTCATTTAACTTCCGTATTATCATAATGACAGTGAAAGAAAATGTTAGAATATTCATGGGAATTCTAAATACAATAGTAGTAATTAATAGAAAAATTTACCTAGCTATACTGGGCATTCTAATTACAATAGTAGTAATTAATTGAAATTTTTACTAAGCTATACTATAATAGAAATTTATTTATCACTTTTATTTAAGTTTTGTGATGACCCAAGGGGTCATTTTATGAATTAAGACCCCGTTCTAGGCTTATTAGACATAAAAGGCTAATTTTAATTACCTTGACTTGCGTGCGCAGTCCGGGCGTGAAAACGGAAAGCTTTTATGTGAAAATATAAGGAATAATAATTTTTAGAATTAAAATTTGGTTTTAGTTGACTTGAGTCAACATTTTTAGTAAACAGACTTGGATCTGCATTCCGACGATTCTGGGAGGTCCGCAGCAAAATATACGACTTGGACTTATGCCCGGAAATGAATTTCGAGGTCCCAAGCCTTAGAAATCAATTTTTGAAAGAAATTGTTTTATTGAATTATTAATGAAATAAAAAAATTAATGTTTGAAACCATTGGTATCAGGCTTGTATTTTGGTTCCGGAGCTCGTACAGATTTTTTATAGTATTTGAATACTAACTATGAAGTTTGGTGAGAATCGGAGTTTATTTGATGTGATTCGGACGTCCGGTTGAGAAATAGTGAAATTGAAGTGTTCTTGAGAAAAAAATGATGAGTTTTGAGGTTTAATTCATAGTTTTACATGTTATTTTCATGAATTGATCGCATGAGCAAGTCCCTATGATGTTATTAGACTTGCGTGTGTGTTCGGTATAGAGCCCTGGGGGTTCAGGTGAGTTTCGAATAGGTTTGGGTTGTGTTGCGCTCGTTCTTTTTTATGCTTCGACGTCGTTTCTTCAAGCATGAATAATAGCATATTGAACTAATGAGCTATAATTTCTGTTTTGAATTAAGTATTAGATCCGTATCGTAATTACGGACCCGTAGCAAAAAGAATCGTTAAATTTGGATATCATGTGAGGATTTTATGGTCATTTTACTAAAAATAGGGTTGCCAGATTTTTTTCAGATTAATTACGAAATTGTCACTGACATCGTAGTTAAAAATCTGCACTATTTGAAAATATTAAAACCTACATATCTCATTCATTATAAGGTCAAACTGAGTGATTCAAAAGGCTAACATGACCAGAATTGTACAAAGATTCCATTGGAGACATAAAAATAGAGTTTCAGGATTGTTTGGTATGAGAAACGAGGCAGAATAGCTGGCAAAAAATATATAAAACTAGGGTTTGTTCATTCGGTTATATTTTGAGTTGGGGAGCTCGGATTTGGACGATTTTAACCATAGAGATTTGGGTAAGTGTTCTTTACTCTTTTTTTTTTTATATTTCAATTACCCAATGTTTTTCATCACTTTTAAATCAAAAACTAAGAATTTTCATGGTAAAAATTGAGGGTTGGGTAGAATTAGGGAATTTTGTAAAAATTGAATCTTTACCTCGAATTAAGGTCGGATTTCGAAACTAATTATATATTCGGGCTCGTGGGTGAATGGGTAAAGGTAATTTGGTCCAAACCCGGGGTTTGGACCAAGCGGGCTCGGGGTCGGGTTTTAACTTTTTTTGAGAATCCTTAGGAAAAATTATAATTTTTAGTAAAGTCAGTTCCTTTAACATTAATTAATGATATTAAGTTAATTATGGTTAGATTCGAGTGTACTGGAGGTGAATTCAAGAGGAAAAGCTATAATTGAACAGTGAGTGACCTACGAAGTTGAGGTAAGTGCTTGGTTTAACCTTGACTTGAGGGAATAGGAATCGCCAACCTGATTGTTATGTGAAATTGCTTGTGTGTAGTGTATATGTGAGGTGACGGGTACCTATGCACTACCAAATTGTTGTTTACCATGATCCCTTTTATGTTTTCCATTTATTTGCTTCTCAGCTTGATTGTTTTATGATCGTTGAGGTTTATATGGTCAAGTGATGATCTTTATTGTAATAAATCTAAGACCTGAATAAGAGTCACATGTACTTTTGTCTTGATTTTATATAGATCAAGAATGCATTTAGATTATCGTTTTTATGTTTTTCTTTTGAAGATTTAGTGAAGTCTAAAACCTTTGACCAATAAAAAACAAAAACAAATATTGATAATATTGTAGAATAGGACCCCAGACATTAAAAATGTAAAACTGTAGGATAAGATAAACTATTTGGAACTCATTAAGTTTAGGTCATGAGTGAATAGATGAAAGTATTCATTTATAGGCGGCTTTTAGAAATATGTTCAAGTACGTAATTGAATTATTCCGCATATGCTACTTGACTATTTGTTTTCATTAGATTATTGGCAAGTATTGTTGCACGCGTGTTAAAAGTGTTGGTTGTGTGATGACCCAAAAGGTCATCCCGTATATTCTAGCTAATTCTGTGTTCCGAGGTCGTGAAAACCTCCTTCTATCTCACCTCAATTTGCGTGCATAGCCCGAGCATGTAGCCGAGAAGTCTTTATGTGAAAAACAATAATTTTGTATTTGAAATTTGAATAAAGTCGACTTCAGTCAATGTTTTTGGTAAACTGACCCGGACCCGTGATTTGACGGTCCCGAAGGGTCCGTAGGAAAATATGGGACTTGGGCGTATGCCCAGAATCGAATTCCGAGGTCCCAAGTTCGAGAAATAAATTTTTAAAGAAAATTATTTTCTGAAAAATATAAAGGTTTTTGAAAATGAAATTTGAGGTGAAACCTATGATATCAGGCCCGTATTATGGTTCCGGAACCTGGTACAGGTTCGATATGATTTATATGTGTTATTTGTGAAATTTGGTAAGAAACAGACTTAGTTTGACGTGATTCGAACCTTAAATGCAAAACTTAATGTTTATAGAAGTTTTGAGGAATTTCATGGACTTTTAGTTTAATTCATTGTTTTAGTGTTGTTTTATGTGGTTTGAAACCACGAGCGAGTCCGTGTTAGGTTATATGACTTGTGTGTATGGTTGGACGGAGTCCCGAAGACCTCGGGTACATTTAGGATGATCATCGGATGTTATTAGCACTTGGAAGACAGCTGAACCATTGCTGGTTCTGGTGTCTCGCACCTGCGATGGACCTTCCGCAGGTGCGGACACGCAGGTGCGACGAAGAGCTCGCAGGTGCGAACACGGCCCAATCACCCAGTCCTCGCAGGTGCGGCCAATTGACCGCAGGTGCGACCCCAGGCCTTTTAGTGGGCGCGATGGTATTTCCGCAGGTGTGGGACCGCAGGTGCGGTCCTAAGGGCGCAGGTGCAGATATGCTGGGCAATTATATCAGATTCGAAGGCTTAAGCCTGTTTTCACCATTTCGAATTTTGGAGCTCGGGAAGGGCGATTTTTGGAGACTTTTGCAGATGGGTAACTTGGGTAAGTGATTCCTAACCTACTTAGATCAATTTCCATGATTCCTAACTTAAATCTGGTCCTTAGAATTCGAATTTGGGTGGAAGATTTGGGAAAAAGTTGATAAACTTTATAGACCAAATTATTGAGTTTTGATTGGGGTTTTTACCTTCATTTTGAGAGATTTTCATATGTTTAGACTCGTGAGTGAATGGGTGTCCGAAAAATATAATTTTTACTCAATTCCGAGACGTGGGCCCGGAGAAATTTTTGGGCAAATTTCCTAATTTCGCGTATTAGCTTCGAACTTATTAGTCATTTTGTTTTCTTGTGATGATATTTACATTATGCAATCGAATTGTATAGATCTGGGCCACTCGGAGTTGGATATTCGTGGCAAGAGCGTGGTTTTGAGGTGTTTAGCCCAGTCAAGGCAAGTATCTTGTCTAACCTTGTGGGGGGGAACTACCCCTTAGGATTGAGTCTTCTATGTTGATTGTAGTCCGCGTACGCGAGGTGACGAGTGCGTACTCGAACTTATTTGCAAATAGATTTCCCTTTTAAGGATTTTGGGTCCTTATATTCCCCGTATATGAATTGAACTTGTTATATATGAATTCCTGATTTCTAGTCTCATCTTTTCCTGTTCAAATTAGAAGTACTTGCCTAGCATTCCTTGTTTCTTATATGATCTTAATTGACTTAAATGAAGACTTTATTTTCCTACTGTTATGCTATGTCTTCCTTCATACGCTGCCTATGTGACTAGAACTAGTATAATCTCGCTCTATAAATCTCTAACAAGAAATTGGAATATCTATACGTTGGTCAAGCATGCCCGTGAGTCGTACATTGTGACTTAAATGATTTTCCTCTTAAGTAATACTTAGGTTTAATTGATGACCGCCCGTGTCGATGGTATTCTTTGATGTTGCCTATTTACTGAGCATTTGTTCAAACTGAGTTTATTCGGTAAAGCTAATTGTCTAAGTGAGATTGGTTATAGCTGATTCCCTTGCCGGGATGATTTGGTTTCTTGGTTGCGAACTTGAATATATAGAATCATTGCTATATTTGTCTTGTTTTCCCCTCGTTATGTTGTTTTCTCTTTGTGATTGGCATTCCTTTCAGTGACTACTTCTTATGAGTGAATTTTTACCATTTTTGCGATTTAAGTCTTTGTAATGATTTGCTCATCGCACTTTGCCCGGTCTTGCTTGCTTTTGCGTCGGTTGTGGCAATATATGTTGTTTCTGTCGCATTCTGGTTGCTTTCCTCAGTGGATGTATTGCATATTTAAATTGGGATTACGAACAGAGATCCGAGAGCTTTCTCCCTGTACTGCACTACATATTTAAATTGGGACTACGGACAGAGATCCGGGAGCTTTCCCCTGTACTGCATCGTATATTTAAATTGGGACTACGGACAGAGATCCGGGAGATTTCCCCCTGTACTGCATCGCATATTTAAATTGGGACTACGGACAGAGATCTGGGAGATTTCCCCTGTACTGCATCACATATTAAATTGGGACTACAGATAGAGATCTGGGAGCTTTCCCCTTATACTGCATTGCATGACAAATTCTGAGTTGCGGACTGAGTTCTAGTGGTTTTATCATTGAGGATATATATATCGAAAAGTATATCTGAAAAGCAATTATCTCCAGGAAAAGTTATGTCTGAAAGACTTCTATTCGAAAGTATATTTGAAAAGTATTTGTCTTGCAGAAAAATAATATTTGAAAGAGCAGTATTTGGAAAAGTATATTTTGAACATCACATATTTTGATGATATTTGAAAGAGGAGTATTTGGGAAAGTATATTTTGACCATCACGTATTTTGATGATATTTGAAAGAGCAGTATTTGGGAAAGTATATTTTAAACATCACGTACTTTTTTGATATTTGAAAGAGCAGTATTCTAGAAAGTATATTTGAACACCATGTATTTTGAAGAGTGTAACGACCCGACCGGTTGTTTTGCCTTATCGGACCCTATTCCCTAAATGAAACTTTCCATAGCGGCTTATTGTGATTTTTGAATTACGGGGGCGGGTGGTCCGGGATTCGGAAGTGTTTAGAGTGCTATAGGAACACTTGGGTCCTTAAGGTTGGCCTTTACGGTCAAGTTTGACTTCGGTCAACATTTTGGGTAAACGACATCGGAATCGAGTTTCGTCAGTTCCGGTAGCTTCGTATGATGATTTCGGACCTGGGCGTATGTTCGGAATGGGTTTTTGATGGCCCGAAAGCGTTTCGGCGCCCAATATTGAAATAAGAAGTTCCTTAAGTTCCTATTGTGGTTTGGGACGTATTTTTGTGTTATCGAGGTCCGAACAGAATTCCGAGATCGAGAATAGTTCCGTCATTTATGACTTGCCTGCAAAATTTGGTGTCATTCTGAGTAGTATAGGTCGGTTCAACGTGTTGTTAGCGAAGTCAAGAAAACTTAAAGTTCCTAAATTTGGTTCTAGGGGTTTTGAGGTGTGATTTTGAGTTTTAACATTGTTTTGGGTGTTCCGAAGGCTCGAGAGAGTCCGTGTTATGATTTGGGACTTGTTGGTATATTTGGACGGGCGCTCGGGTTGGCCCAGGTGCCTCCCGGACACCACACGAGGCCAAAAACCAGTTGAAATAGCTGTTAGTGCACCTATTCTGGTGTTGACCGCAGGTGCGGTTTCCCAGTCGCAGGTGCGGGACTGCTCCTGATGTCCCAGCCTCGCAGGTGCGACCCCCAACGGGGAAGCCACTTCTCACAAGTGTGGACAAAGTTCCGCAGGTGCGGACAAAGTTCCGCAGGAGCGGAGCCACAGGTGCGGTCTCCACTCCGTAGGTGCGGACCCAGGCTTCCTCGTTCATTTCCACAGGTGCGAGCCTTTGCTCGCAGGTGCGAGACTGCAGGTTCGGTCCTCGAGCCGCAGGTGCGGAAACACTGTCAGTCAGTGTGTTTCTTAAATACGGGATTCTTCATTATCTCTTCATTTCTTCCTCCATTAGAACACCTTGAGAGCTTGGGAAAAGGGCTCAACGACCCAACCACTGAAAGGTAAGTAAATTCTATCTTAAAGTGGTTAATGCATGCATTCTTAGTAGGACTAGTTAATTAGTGGAAAATTTAGGAATTTGGGGAGTAACCTAGGGCCTTCGATAATTTAGGAAATTACCCGTCAATTAGCTATAAAATCAAGTAAAAATTATGTGTTAATGATCCTTAGGCTATGGGTGAGTGTTTCCTTCGAGAATTTTTGGAATCCGAGCATGCGGGCCCGGGGTTAGATTTTGGGATTTCTTCAAGACTGGTGAATTTGGCTTAGTAGTAGGAGGATTTCCATACTTTGAGCATAAATTGATGAATTTGTATAACATTTGGCTAGTTTCGAGTCCTCGGGTGTAGAGTTCGGAGTTTCGGGCGCGTTCTTGGTCCGAGGAGTATATTCAACACGAGGTGAGTCTCCTTTCTAACCTTGTAAGGGGTAAATTTCCCCTTAGGTGATTTAAATGCTATATGTGATAATTGTGGGGGCTACGTACGTACAAAGTGACGAGAGTCAGTGCGTAGCGGCTATTACTATTATGTCCGGGTAGTTAGGCCCACATCATGCCTTGTGTTTTTACTTGATATGAACTATATGCTTAATGAATTAAATGTTACATGTTACTTACTTCCCTGAGGTCGTGCAAATTTGAGAAACTTGTAAGGAATTGTTCACTGAAAAGTAATTTAAAGAGGAATAAGGTGTGTGCATGTGACCGCTTCACAATTTACATCCCGCGAGCGGAGTGTGATTTTCCCCACTCTTATGGGAACGGGCCGTACGCCACGGCGGATTGAGAGATGCACTTTTGGTACTGGCCGTTCGATCCTCGGCAGTGCATAGAGAGGATTGAGAAATGCACTTTTGGTACGGGTCGTTCGATCCTCGGCAGTGCATAGATGTGAGTACTTTGTGGAGAGGTGCACTTATGGTTCGGGCCGTTCAACCCTCGACAGTGCACGGACATGACTATCTTGTGACTCCAGCCAGTTTTCCTTACCCTGCATGCACATGATTTATTTGTTACTAAATTCATGGATATTGATCTGACAGATATTTGGGGGAAAGTGAAGTGGTAATTGTTTTATTCATTCCCAGTACTTTCTTGGATTTCAGTACCTTATATATATATATATTTTTTTTGCTTCACTGCCTTTACATGCCTACCGTTTTTATAATATTCTGTTAAATTATATTGTTGGACCTTAGTGAGTGTCAAGTCGACCTCTCGGCACTACCTCTTTGAAGTTAGGCGGGATACTCACTGATTACATATATATTTATGTACTCATGCTACGCTTATGTACTTAATTGTACAAGTTCTGAGGCCGGTGCATCTGGTTGTCGGACCGGAGCTTGACTTGATATTAGACGAACCTAACTTCACGGTGAGCTGCTTTTCTCCTGGCGATCTCCGGCAGCACCATGGAGTTTTCTTTTGCTTATTTCCCGTCTATTTCCTTCAGACAGTTGGACTGTATATTATATCTTTTGTATATTCTGTTAGTATTCCCGTGGGACTTGTGACACCAGTTCCTGGCACACACGTGGTAGTTGTTATGGATTTCGGGTTTGTACATATATTGGCTCACGCCTCTTCATGACTGTTTTTGATTAAAACTGGCTATTTATCCTTGTCGAATCATGTTTTAAGTTTTAAAAACTGAGTATATTTTAAAGTGTTTAATCTAATAAGAAGGAACCTTTAGTAAATTGAGAGTCGGCTTGCCTGATCCCGCTATTGGGCGCCATCACGACCTAAGTTAGGATTTTGGGTTGTGACAAAGTGACTATGTTTTAAAGAGTTCTCTTTATAAAAAAAATAATATATATATATACACACACACACACACACATTCAGAGAAAGTATGTTTCAAAGAAGAAATTTATAGCTTTTAAAATAAACTCACGATTTAAAGGTTTTCACTCGAAGGTTTGACCAGTTTTATTGAGTTATTGGCTAAGGCCTGAAGTGAATAAATTGATGCAGCGGTGATTTGCTAGTGTTTTTATTGGGTTGTAATTCCTGCTATTTGGATTGCATTCTTTCCATTCTCTTTGCGTATTTCTATTATGTTATTCGTTGATCGTAATTATTGAATTTTCTTCCGTATTATTCGATCGTATTGTTAATTATATTGAAAAATTGTTAGATAGATATTATGTTTCGGTCACTTATACATTCATGCCTTTTACTTATTAGACCGGTGGTGTCTTGACTAGTCCTCGTCACTACTTCACCGAGGTTAGTCTTGATACTTACTGGGAACCGTTGTGGTGTGCTCATACTACACTTCTGCACATTTTTGTGTGCAGCTTCAGGTTATTGTTGTTGGTAGTTGCGCAGATCATTGCTGAGGAGACTTTAGGTAACCTGTTGCTGCGTTCGCAGGCTTCGGAGTCACCTTCTTGTTTTATTTCTATTCAACTGCACTTACTTATTCCTAGACAGTTGTATTTAGATTTGATAGAAAGATTTCGTAGAGCTTATGACTTGTATTTACCGGGTTTTGGGAAATTGTAAACTCTGTTAAGAACTCTATTTTGAAATTTTTAAAATTCCTTTATTATTGTTGTTGTTCAGTGGAAATATTAGGCTTACCTAGTCCCTAAGACTAGGTGCCATCACGATACCCAACGGAGAGAAATTTGGGCCGTGACAGGTTGTTTCCTTGATTTTGTTATGGTACATAAAGGTTGAGCTGAATGACAGTGTTACGATATTTACATATATTCAGGTTGGTTTCATTATGAAATAATATTGGATACAACTTGTGAGCTATACTGTGTTCTGTTTACAATTGTTGAGATAAACGTGTTGTGAAAGGCTTGGCCTGAATTGTGAAAGTTTTTGATAAATAAATCAATTGATAGTGATAAGGGTGGACAATATGATAGTGATAAGGCGGTTAGGGGAAATAAATGATAGTGATAAGGGTGGACAGGGAAAATAAATGATGGTGATAAGGGCAGACTGGGGAAATAAATGATAGTGATAAGGGCGGATAAGGGAAATAAATGATAGTGATAAAGTGGACAGGGGAAATAAATGATAGTGATATGGGTGAACAGGGGAAATAAATGATAGTGATAAGGGTGGACAGGGAAAATAAATGATAGTGATAAGGGTAGACAGGTGGGATCTGGTTGCATGCCGCAACAAGACATTGATGAGGGAGAATATTTATGTTTTACTGATTTTAATTACAAAGATTTGGAAGCTTTACTGTTTTACTCTACCGTTTTCTCATATCTTGCACATTTGGTTATTTTAAATTTAAGTTTGGAAAGTTAGAAAGTTGTGTGAAATTTTGGTGACCGCCGAGGCCTGGAATAGGCGACTGAGTTATTTTATTTATTTATTGTTGCAGTTATATTTTCTTGTTGCAGTTATATTGTCGTAGGTTAAGTTATAATTGCTCCACCTTAGCCTCGTCACTACTTCGTCGGGGTTAGGCTCGGCACTTACTCAGTACATGGGGTCGGTTGTACTGATACTACACTCTGCACTCTTTTGTGCAGATCCAGGTACCGGCCAGCAGTAGAGATTTTTAGTAGCCGCTATTCATTATCCGGAGACACGAGGTATATCTGTCGGCGTTCGCAGATCCCGAGAGTCTTCTCTTAGTTCATAGAGACTGTTTTATAATTTTCCTAAAACAGTTATGTTATTCCTTTCAACCCATTGATTGTAGTATTCTTTAGTAGTTCGTGAATTGTGACACCAGACCCTGGGGTAGTCTTAGAGTTATTTATATAATTAGTTCGTGGCTCGGTCTATTTATTTGCTTATTATTTTATATTTGGAGTTATTCTTTGGAAACCATTAGATTAAGTTTACTTTAAATTTATTTTATTATGTTTAAATGGATAATCAAAGGAAAATAGCTAATCGACTATTTGTTTTCATTAGATTATTGCCAAGTATTGTTGCACGCGTGTTAAAAGTGTTGGATGTTCCCTTGATTTTGTTATGGTATATAAAGGTTGACCTGGATGATAGTGTTATGATATTTACATATATTCTGGTTGGTTTCATTATGAAATAATATTGGATACAGCTTGTGAGCTATACTGTGTTCTGTTTATAATTGTTGACATAAACGTGTTGTGAAAGGCTTAGCCTGAGTTGTGAAAGTTTTTGATAAATAAATTAATTGATAGTGATAAGGGTGGACAATATGATAGTGATAAGGTCGGTCAGGGAAAATAAATGATAGTGATAAGGGCGGACAGGGGAAATAAATGATAGTGATAAGGACGGACGGGAAAAATAAATGATAGTGATAAGGGCGGACAGGGGAAATAAATGATAGTGATAAGGACGGACGGGAAAAATAAATGATAGTGATAAGGGCGGACAGGGGAAATAAATGATAGTGATAAGGGCGACAGGGAAATAAATGATAGTGAGAAAGGTGGACAGGGGAAATAAATGATAGTGACAAGGGTGGACAGGTGGGAACAGGTTGCACGCCGCAACAAGATAGTGATGAGGGAGAATATTAATGTTTTACTTATTTTAATTACAAAGATTTGGAAACTTTACTGTTTTACTGTCACGACCCGATTTCGGGGTCGTGCTGGCACCTGTCATGGAACCAGGCAAGCCGCCCCTTTGTTTCTAAGCTAAATTCAATTTCCAATAAAAATACAATTTTAAACGAAGTTATTGATAATACTAAGAGTCTAAAGTTTTAAAAATAATATTTGAAACAAAAATTTAAATTTTCCAACCCGAATCTGGTGTCACTCAGTAATGAGCTGTTATATAAGAAAAATAAAGAATTAAGAAATAGACAACATAGTCTCAAAATAAGTGCAACAGGTGGAATAAGGAAGAGAAGACGAGGTCGTGATCGCCAGCTGCTACCTCGACAACTCCAATGGAAACTCTGACAGCTGTTCAATATCCACTACCGGGTCCCGGTGTACCTGGACTTACACACAAGGTGCAGGGGGTAACGTGAGTACACCAACTCAGAAGTAACTAACCCACACTATGGACTGAGAGGTAGTGACAGACAAAACCTCAGAATTTACGATAAACAGTATACATAAATTATACATGCTAACAGTTTATCAGAATGAGTAAATATGCCAAGTATGTCATTATACTCTACATGCCATCATAAAAATATATGTATGAAACCAGTGTGGATATGCACATAGTGCTCACAACCCTCACACATCAGTTCACTCAGTACCGTATATGGCTCTCAGGCCCAGGGAAAAGTCCATCCCGGAATGTACATAATCATTGGTGACCGTAGTCACTCCGTACTGAGGAAAAAAGGCCAATCCAGCCCCACGGACAAAGTCCATATCCGGAATACAACACTCGGACAAGATCTATGTCCAAGGACGATCCATCCCTCACATAACATCCACTTCGGACACGATCCATGCCCAGGGAAAATCCATCCTTCAACATCAATGCGCTCACTGGGGGTGTAAAGACTCCGGAGGGGCCCTAATGGACCAAGCGCTATATCAAGCCAACGAAGTCATGATTTAACATCGCTGCGGTGTGCAGTCCGATCTCATAACTGTCTCAATAACAAGCTCTCGGCCTCACTCAGTCATTACTCTTCAGTCTCACTCACATGGATCACAGATGCATCCATCAGCCCGAAACAATGATAAGTATGCATATAATTAACAATAATGAGACTGAGATATGAAGTGGTATGTTATCACATGACTGAGTATATGAAATCAAATAATCACAAAATGAGACAGTAATATACGACCACTCTGGTCTCAACATTTTCGGAGTGAAGCCTAGCATTTATACTTAACATGATTCTAACAGGTTCACAATTAGCATATTAACAGAAGCACAGATATCATCAGGGAATAATCACTAAGCGGTGCCATGGGATAAGCCAGGCCATAATTACTCGGTGTATGCCCGCACGCCCGTCACTTGGCATGTGCGTCACCTCAGTTATAGTCATGAATCATTTAGTTCGGGGTTTCGAACCATCAGAACCAAGTTTGGAAACGTTACTTACCTCAAAACCGGCTAAAATACTATTCCGCAGTGCCTTTGCCTTCCAAATCTACCAAAAATCAGATGTATATCATTATAATATTCTAAGGAACGAACCCTAATCGAAATTTATCAAAAATACTCAAAAATCCCGAAATTGGTCAAACCTGACCCCCAGGCCCACGTCTCGGAACTCGATGAAATTTACACCATAAAAATCCTCATCCTCCCACGAGTCTATACATACCAAGACACTGAAATCAGAGTCCAAATGACCCCTCAAATTCCCATTTTAAGGTCTCTAAACCACAAGCCCTAATTACTTATTTAAGCACTATTTTACCCCAAAATTCCACCACTAATCCGACCTTTAATCACATATAAATGAGTTTTAAGTCCAAAATTCTTAACTCAACGAAGAACTATCGATTTTCCCTCTTCAAAACCCTTTGAAAGCTTCCAACCCGAATAACAATGGTGAAAGAATGGCCAAAATTTGCTAAGAGTTCTTTTTATAGGTTCTGCCCAGCGATGACCGCACCTGCGGTCCCCGGTGCGCACCTCCGAAAATAACTTAAGTCTGGACTTCCGCACCTGCAGCCCTCTTCTCGCACCTGCGGGCTTACAGGCGTGACTAGGCGTCCGTACCTGTGCTCCTTGGACAGGTCCCCCCTCTTCCGAACCTGCGACAAATCCCCCGCACCTGCGATTCCGCAGGTGCGGTCCAAGTCTCGCACCTGCGACCTTTGCTTACCCAGCCAACTTTCGCATCTGCAGAGCCTTGTCTGCTTCTGCGGGCTCGCACCTGCGGTTCCCCATCCGCAGGTGCGGAAACACCAGAAAGATTCCCACCAGCAACTCCAAAATGCTCAAAAATCATGTCGTTACCCATACGGACTCAACCGAGGCCCTTGGGACCCCAAGCAAAGATACAAACAAGTCATAATTGATTACCTGGACTTAGTCGAATTCTCGGACACCCCAAAATAACATCGAAACACCAAATCAACCCATGTCCGAAATTCACCAACGATGCCGAAACTAACCACCTCGTCTGAATCATATGAAAATTTGCACACACATCCAGAATGACGCAACGAACCTGTTCCAACTTCCGAAATTCCATTCCGACCCCGATAGCCTATTTTCCACTGCCGACCAGAAATCACCAAAAACTAACTTTCGCCAATTTAAGCCTAATTCTACACCGGACCTCAAAACTATATTCCGAACAGACTCCTCAGTCCCAAATCACCTAACGAAGTTATCCGAGCCATAAAATCCGCATTCTGAGTTCGTTTACCTATAAGTCAACTCTCGGTTGACTTTTCCAACTATTGAGCTCATTTTAGAGGCTAAGTGTCTTAATTCTCACCACGACCACTCTAAACCCGAGTCAACCAACCCAATTCCACACAAAAGAGATGAACCATACAAGCAATGAAGCCGAAATGGGGGAAACGGGCTAAACTCTCAAAATGAACGGTCGTGTCGTTACATTTACTCTACCATTTTCCCATATCTTGCACATTTGGTTAAATTTAAGTTTGGAAACTTGGAAAGTTGTGTGAAATTTTGGTGACACCCGAGGCCTGGAATAGGCGACTGAGTTAGTTTATTTATTTATTGTTGCAGTTATATTTTCTTGTTTGCGTAGAATTGTTTTATTACTTTATTATATACATATATTGTCGTAGGTTAAGTTATAATTGTACCGCCTTCGCCTCGTCACTACTTCGTCGGGATTAGGCTCGGCACTTACTCAGTACATGGGGTCGGTTGTACTGATACTACACTCTGCACTCTTTTGTGCAGATCCAGGTACCGACTAGCAGTAGAGATTTTTAGTAGCCACTATTCATTATCCGGAGACACGAGGTATATCTGCCAGCGTTCGCAGATCCCGAGAGTCTTCTCTTAGTTCGTAGAGACTGTTTTATAATTTTCCTAAAAAATTATATTATTCCTTTCAGCCCATTGATTGTAGTATTCTTTAGTAGTTCGTGAACTGTGACACCAGACCCTGGGGTAGTCTTAGAGTTATTTATATAATTAGTTCATGGTTCGATCTATTTATTTGCTTATTATTTTTTATTTGGAGTTATTCTTTGGAAACCATTAGATTAAGTTTACTTTAAATTTATTTTATTATGTTTAAATGGATAATCCAAGGAAAATAGCTAATCAAACTCTAACATTGGCTTGCCTAGCAAGTATGGTGTTAGGTTCCATCACGATCCCTAAGGTTGAGAATTTGGTTCGTGACAAGTTCGTACTTAATTACATTATGTATCCATATTTACCATTTATGTACAAAACTATAAAATGGAAGAAAATAGAATATTCCTTAATTTGCATCGTATTTTCTCTCCTTCGTTTAGCATCATAAAAATGAATTTGTGATTTGTTTGCAGTGGATGTTCTTGAAAATCATGAAGAATATACCTAGTAGCTTATATCTCAATTTTGAAGAAAATTGGTCAAGTTTAGAGTTGGTTTAAGTAAAATTTCATATTGAAACTCAAAGAAAACAAAGTTGCAGGTATCATACGATAATTGTATAATAAATGTATCACAATTGGTTTAGAATTATATGAAATTGTATGAATATTATATGTTACTTTTATCTGATACATGTTGATACCCAATTACACCCTCACATATTTTTTAAAATAATATACATACTTTCAAAATATCATTTTTGCGTTATTATTAATTTACAAGATTTATACAAACATTTTTACAATTTTTCATAATTTTTTGAGCTTTTTCTTGCATTAAAATTACTTGATCATTTTCTAATTATTCCATTAAATTATTTGCAATAACTCAATCATATCAATTTTTTTTAAAATAATTTTTCATATAATTATATCTATATTTTAGCTATTTATATATTTTTTGCAATAATAGCCTATGTTCATACATAAGTACTCTATTTTTACATCATTTGTGTCAAAATAGCTTTTTATATTTTTATAATGCTAAACTATTATTTTTAATCATTTTAGTGTATAAATAATATTTTTATTTATTTATTCAGTATTTTTATAAATTATTTTGGATAAAATTCGGGTATTTAAATAAGAGCCCAATTTTAAGTCCAATTCTCGGACCAAGATTGGACCAATAACCTCAACAGCCCAACCCTAACGACCCATTACCCTCTGACCCGCCCATTTCATATTCAATCCTTACTGTTGATCTCAAATGATCAACGGCCCACAATAAATCCATACCTCCCCTTATATTCCCAAAACCCCAAACCCTAGAGACCAAATCCCCAACCCATCGCCTCTGTATTCTCTCATCTCTCCTTCTCCCTCCTTCAGAAACCCTAGCCGCCTCCCCAATCTTCTCCGCATCCGAGCAAATCATGGATTCCTTCTATGATTTATTTGCCGTTTACGCGTTACCTCGTTGTTACTCGCATGATTATGGTGTTACTTGGTACTTTTCTAAACTTGGCAGGTCCCATCTCTCATAGTCGAACCCCTTTCAACTTCAATCGCTAAGATCTGGACGGTATCTCGTTCGTATACATGGGAGAATCGTTAATTTCTCACATCAGTAGACTGATTTTCAAACATTGAACCCTAATTAGTGTTTGAATCTCGATTCCTTTCCTTTATGCTTTATGATTTCATGTATATTTTTCCTTTCTTTGTTTGGGTTTGATTGACTTCTTTCCTCATTTACCCGTCTGATTTAACTACTATACAAATCCCTCCCCTAAATCCCCTTTGACAAACTTTTGAATCACCTAATCATTGTTATTATTCTCACTATTCTCCTCTTTCGTTCACTCACTCATTTACTCTGTTACACTTGAATATTTTTTAAAACTGTTGAATTCTGGGCCAGATGAAAGCCAAGGCCATTAAACGACCTCCTCCGGTGGAAGCACTGCTCGGAGCCCTTTCTCGAGGCTCTTGTGAACTCTGAAGCATCAGAGACCTGGGGTTCTTGCTATTAAGATCTTTACTGCTCTTTTGCCCGTATAATTTTGCTACTGGTTGGTGCTTTTAACCCTTGCAATGTTAAATTTCTTCCTTTCTTTCTGCATACCTAGATGTGTTTGAACTATGGGAGCATGATTTAATTGTGAATCCCTGATATTATACTATTATGATAATTCCCTATACTCCTTTCTCATCGTATGATAGTTGAATTCTTGAGATAGCTTATTTCTTTGTCCTTAGCTTGTGTTAGGCTAATATGTGTTCTTCATTATGGTTTGCATTTGTATGTTGGTTCTGTGTTTTTCTGGAATTAGTTCTGTACCTCTAACAACTGAATATGTTTTAGTTTTGAGCTTCAATGCATGCCTATTTTGATATGAACCTGACTGTTGTGATTAATGTTGTTAGTTATAGAATTTCTTCATATCTTTCTTTGGATACCACCACAAATCTAGGAAAATCACCCCTACTTTGAATGAATCCTTTAGTGCTGAGTATTGTGTCTGATTGACTGTTCTTTGTGTACTAGTCACAACTATATGGAACACTAATTTAAGGTTTTCTCTAAACATGTTTCCATGCTATCCTGATTTAAAGATAAACGTTCCATTTTTTTCCTCAACTATGATCTTGCTTCTTTGCTAATATGCCTCCTAGTATGTCTTAATTCCATGTTCCTTTAGTGAATACAAAGCCTGTCATAACATGTGTTTCAATGCCGCCTTGCCTTCTGATTAACATAGTTATCTTAGGATACCAAGAGGAATATTTAGTCTAAATTGGACTTCTTAGGTCTCAACCTGATAGTGTTAATTTCTGTCAAACTTTGCAAACTTGTTCCTCCCTCTAATTTCCCCAATAGGTGTTTATTATGTGCTACTTTGCTAAATGTTGAAGTTCTACTGAACAAAGTCTTATGATCCGCTTGATTAGTTGTTTTGTATGTTCAACTTGGCTATTTCTATTTTTAGTATAAGTCTGTTACCTAACTTCTATTCTTCCATCACTATCCACTCTCCTTACTTACTACTCATGTTATTCTGAATTCTCATTCTTAGCCGGCTGAAAGTCAAGGCTATCTTGGTTCTATTGTTGGCCTCCCTAGTAGGAGCACTGCTCGGGGTCCAATTGAGGCCCTTGTGAACTATGACACACTAGATCTTGGTCCTTAGTCACTCCCTCAACCTCAAAACTATTATTGGTCCTTAGTCACTCCCTCAACCTCAAAAGTGTTCTTATTCACTCCATTTCCCCTGTTATGTGTTGTGTACCTGAATTGGTTGTTTCAAGTGATGCATATTTGGTGTTGTGGTTAAGTAAACTGGTTTTGAACTCCTCTATGGATGCCTGAGATCGTGTATTGAATGTGGCTCTTTGTTGAACGCCTGGGTACGCTGTGTAAGAGTTATTGAAGGCCCAAGAAATGTTGGGTGTTTATTTTATTTGGGCCTATTATCATTGTTATGTAACATTTATTACTTTTATTCATTATTGGGCCTGTAATAACCTTTGTACAAACAATTGGGGTGTTAGTAAAAAAAGGAATGGGTAGAGCTTAATATCTACGTGCAATGGGTAGATGACATGCCTATAGGACTTAATAATATGTTTTCTATTCGTGTTGTTCGATTACATGAGCAATATAGAGATCATGACATCAGGAGAAAGAAATAATTGCTTGTTAATTGGTTAATATTAGGCTACTTAAACACAGTTTCTCAGCGTCACTGTTAGGAAAATCTGGATAATTCTGGGACTCTTCCCATCAAATTCTGCAGTACCCAATTGCGTAGATCACCTAGACATAATACATATAGGATTGGTAACTTAAAACTTTCAATAACCAGCTTTCAATCCCTGCATAATTCTGCCTATAAGCGATATCCAGCATATGAAATTTACCTGCAAACTTTGATCACCTAGAAAGCATACTTATAGGTTCAAAGTACTGGATTCTGCCAATTCCTAATTGATATATATGTTTGCGTGCGCTTGCTGCTTAGACGTAGAGGTCAGTGTGAGCCTTTAACTGCACCTATGTGAAATCCTTAGATGTTTTGCTTGTCGCCTAATTTTTTTACATTTTTGGACAGCCTAGATAAGGTTTAGACCCATCGAAATAGAGGTCCATAACCTCCTGGACCATAGGTATGGGACGGGTAGTGCACACTAGGGCACGACTTAGAATTGAATTTGAGCTCTCGTAGGTAAACTACTTTAATATAGTAATCAGGTAGCAGGAGATGATAGTTTGTGCCCGCTGAATAATATGAGTGTTAGAATAGTTATGTGAATGTATGTAATTAGTCCTAGTCCCTTATGTAATAGGAGTAGGTTATGTGTTATATATACATATAAATAGGGCTTATTGTAACATAGAATATTAATTAATAATATTTTCTCATGTGCTTTCTCACATGGTATCAGAGCATCGGTGAGAAAAGATCGTTGTGTGTCATTCCAGCAACATCCGGGAAGAAAGAACTCAGTCACCGTACAACTTTTTGGTGACCTAAGTGACTGATTGCGTCAAAGTCACTATTTATCAGTGTTGTGCAAAATTCAACACCACCACAAGGTTCCCAAGAGAGATCCGACCAAACCCCAGAAAGATTCCCCGGAAAATACTCATCCACGCGCCCCCACGCGCCTATCGCAGATCTACTTCCGACGGCGCGTCTGTCACATGTGCCGGCGCGTGTGCCTTGTTCCGGTCAGATTTTGAAAAATTTTCTTTTGAACAACTTGATCTCCTCATAATTCCGAGCCTACCCCTCTAGTTCAAATCAAATTCCGACCACTTTTATATTTTTTCCGGCGTAAATATTAGAATGGCATTTGTATCACAAGCCTTTGACTCACAATCCATTGGATCCAATGCAATTCAAGAGGTTTCTATACTGGATTATATGGAGTTCATTCAGTATAAAGCATGTAAATTGACTTGTGTCTCCCAATCTTCAACCTCTGAGTCTTGGGTCATTGATTCAGGTGCATCTAATCATATTTCTGGTAATAAATCTCTTTTCACTAGTATTTCATATTCTCAATCTCTTCTAACAGTCACAATGGCCAATGGGTCTCGAACCATGGCAAGTGCAATAGGTGAAGCAAGTCCACTTCCTTCCTTACCTTTAAACTCAGTTCTTTATGTTCCCGGTAGTCCTTTTAATCTCATAGTCGTTAGTCGCTTAGCCAAATCACTTAAATCTGCTATTTTATTTCTTGATGACCTTGTTTTTATACAAGAACGCAGTACAGAACGGATCATTGGTACCAGACGTGAATCAGATGGACTTTATTACCTTATTCTTGCAAAATCACATGGACTCGCTGTTGATACCCAAGTTTTCCCATATATATTTTAAAAATACATATATACTTTCAAAATAGTGCATGAGTATCAACCAGTATTTTTCCATAATTTTCTGTAATTTTTAGAGGATTTTTAATCAATTTATTCAAGCATTTTATTATCTAAATAATTACTAATTGCATCACAAATAATTTTATAATGATTTATTACTTAATTTTTATCATTTATATTTGTATTGAGCTTTAATCATTTTATGCATAATTATATTTGTATCTTTAGGCTATAATTGCAATAACTTTGCAATAATAGCCCATATATATGCATAATTACATTATTTACACGAATAATGACTTTTTATATTTTTATAATATTAAGTAATTATTTTAAATTATTTCCATATTGAAATAGCATTTTTTATAATTTTATTAATTTAACTGGGTATTTAAAACATATCCCTTTTTAATTGATTTTTTCGGACCTACCCCAACCCAATACCCTATCCAGCCCAATAACCCAATACCCAATACACTAACCCAAATAACCATACCAATACTCGTCCAATTAAACCTGCCCCACCTAAAATCTAATCCTGGTCGTTGATCTCAGAAGATCAACGACCCTAAATCCTCCAACCCTATTTAATATACCAAACACCCCTAAACCCTAATTCATTCGCCCCAGCCCGCCATCTTTGGATACTCTTCTCTCCTCACATCTCTCACCCCCTCAAACCCTAGCCTGCCGTCACACTTTCCCTCTTGATTCATGGGATCTTCCCTTGATTTCCTGCCTTATTTGGCTTTGTTTCTCTACTAGCTACCCGATCATGATGCTACTTGATTCATTTGCCTCAAATGGAAAGTGAATCTCAAGAGAGTCGAACCCGATCTGGTTCAAAGTCTCTCATATCTAGGCTATTTCTTCTATGTTCATCCTGACACCTGTGAGTACGAATATTTTCGTATCTTAGGGTTTCAAATCTCTGGTTCAAACCACGTTTTGTTCAACTTCTGTTTATTTTTATGAACCTGGCTATTTTTTGGTTGAATCTGTTTAGATCTGAAACAATTTTATGTTTGTTTTGGTATTTCTCCTTTCAAATTTCAATACTTCTATCTCTATATTTTCCAGTCTTTTTTTATTATTATTCCTGACCGATCTTGTTTACCCTAAAATTAGGGTTTTGATTTTTAAAAGATTTTTGCCAAAAATATTTTAACCTTTAATAGTTTTCCTTTTTGACTAATTCTACTTACTTTAATTAGTTCAATCTACATGCCTTTGTGTTTATACCTATTTTCGTAGGGTTCCGATCATTTAATTGCGCATTTTGTTGTCTCTACATGTTTGCCTTTAACTGTGGCGTTAATTACTAAGTGATTTTTACTTACACCAAATTAGGATTTGAAATCATGTCTTCCCTTTTCGTACAGTACTGGTGTTTACTTATGCAGTTACCTGTTCTTACCTTATTCGGACCAATGTTTGATTAATAATTTGTGCTACTTCCCTTAACTTAACCTTACTGGCCTGATTTTGTGTTCTGATTATTAAAGTCAACTTCTATGTGATTTTGGAATTATTTCTTACTTTATTTAACCTAGTACTTGACTATTGATTTATTCCATATAAGGTTTTCCTTAAATTAAGTGGCACTAGCCTGACTTTACTCGATTTTGTCTTGTTAATTGATTCATGCTGACCTTAATTGATTGTTAAGTTATTTTTCATACCTTATTTGTGTATGACAGGTTCATTACCTTATTTGTTTACTTCATTAAGTGTTATTTAAACCCCCTTCCTCACTCCCTTTAGGAAAACTCTACAACTATCGAACTCTCTGTTCTCACAAAAACTTAAGCTTTCTCTTTATTCTCTTATTCTGATTTCTGCAATAAGTGGCTATTATTTGACCGGCTAAAAACCAAGGCCAAATTCTCTGGAATTTGACTGTTATTGCATTCTTACCCGCTTTCTTCGCAACTGGTATGCCTTAACTCTTACTATTATGTTCTCTATGCTTTATTTGATTAGTCTATTTCAATCCTCAACATGATTCTGCTTTCTATGTGACTACATGATCCCATTTAGTAATAATGATAGACTAAGTTACTTCAAATAAGGTGACCCCTTTTTCTAGGTTAGTTCAGTCTGTTTCTTGTTCTGTACCTTGCCAGATACTGTAAGCATGTAATCAAATATGTTTGTGGTTTAATTTATAGGTTCAGTCTATTTCTGTCTCTGTGTTTCAGCCAGGATTGCTTCTATATTTAGCCTAATCAAATGCCAATTTATTTGAACTATGTATTGAACATGAACTTTGTTTGTTTCTTGGTGCAGTTATGTCTGCAACTCTGTATTCTGAATTTGTTTCCTTCTGAAAATTAAACTATTTTAAAACCTGCCCTATTTACCCTTTGTGCACTGGTTTTCAAACTCCTACTCTTAGTCATTTAGGTTCTCACTACCCCTAGTGTGAGCATTGCCGAGGGTCCTTGAGACTCCTCCGAACTCTGACACATTGGGGTTGGTCTTCCAATCTTTTTGTGATTTATTTTCCGAATGGGGTTCTGGTGTGAGCATTTCCTGGGGACCCTGAGGCCCTTGGAAAATTTTACACATTGGAAACCTAATTTTATGTGTCATGGATGGATCATTACTATGCTCCAGAGCTATTATGATTGAAGGCCTGGTTCCCAGGTTTAGATTGGGCCTATGAAGGCTCCCTATAGTGTAATTGCTACTGTTATGTAATTCATTCAATATTTTGGGCTGTAATAATCTCTGTAATAACATATTTGGGGTTTATTAGTAAAATCTGGGGGGGATAAAAATCCTGCCTATAGGTTTGATTATGTTGATTGAATCATGTGAGTGTCATACTTGTTTAGGGATCCTTCCTATAGGATTTTCCGATTGTTTGATTCTGTATTTTTACATTCGCATACTAGAGATTCTATTTATAGGCTTTTCCATTAATTTTGCATTAAAAATCCTGTTCGTAGGATCTTACACATATTTTTAACCCAATGTGCATTAGTGACCATGTCTATAGGATCCTAATTATTTGAAATAATGATCTTTCTTGACAATCTGCTTAATGTCTGCCCACATGCGGTTAATAGATAACGTGCATATAGGGTGAAATCAGTCTCAAACTTAGAAATCATACCTATAGGATTTAAAGCTAATAGATATCATGTCTATAGGGTGAAATCAGTTTCAAACTTAGAAATCATGCCTATAGAGTTTAAATCAACTTCAGACTTAGAAGGCATGCCTATAGGATTTAAAAGGAATAAAAACATGTCCGTATGAGTTAAAATCAGTGCTACACTTAGAAATCCTATCTATAGGCATGTAATTAATAAGCTCGTAGAAATCATGCCTATAGGATCCTGTTGGTCGACTCTGAATTCGTTCGCTACTATTAATCGCTTAGGCAATATATTTGTAGGACTTAAAAATGATTCTGGGTTTATAATTGTGGCATATTACAGCCTGAAGTGCCTAGATTCATGATGAATAAAATCAGTAGGAAAACAAATAGGTCTTAATGCTCGCCTTAAAAATCTGTCTCTGCATTCTGTTTTCCCACATAGATATCATGTCTATAGGATTCCAAAGTAATAAAGTTTGCGTGCTTTTGTTGTCTATGTGCGGAGGTCAATCTGATGTTGAATTCAAGGTGCTAGACATATCTGCCTCCTAAAATCTTTTGCTGGGACGGCCTTGGAAACATGTCGCAGGAGTTGTCGCATCCACTTTGCACCAAGTGGTAAAATTTGAATGGAACCATCAAGAAGTGATCATCCACAGAGATGGGAACAACCTCATTTACACTAGTCAGACTATTTTGGTGGTAGAAAACAGAAAGAAGTTAGGTCGAGAAACTTACCTTCGCATTGAACGTGTTAACGCGATTGAGAAATATAAATGGTGGAGTAGCAAAATAGAGAGCATACTGGCATGTGCAGGCTATGAACCTAGCAAGGGGCTTGGTCAAAAGTTTCAAGGTATCTCCAAACCCGTACAGCTGAAGCACCATGGCACAACCTTCGGGCTCGGATATCGGTACACCTGGCAGGAACATTGAAATTGGTTGCCACCATGGCGTGGTCAATATTATCCTCTTGAGCAAAGCGTGCCGCACCTGAATCTGACCTTCCATCAGGCCGATACAGTATGGGGATCAGAGAAAGAAGAAGCTTCGGCAACATTGAGGAATTTGTTCCTGGATGACGATGGTATGGATTGTTGTGTAATAGTTGAGGAGGAGGAGGAGGAGGAGGAGGAGGAGGAGGAGGAAGGCCCTACTATCCAGACACTGGGAAGGGCAGCATTCCTCAGGAACTGGACTGTCAAACCATCAAGGGCCGACGAGTCCTGGGGTAGCAAGGCTGATAACATTGTTTATTTTTGAAAATGATTTCCTCTTTTGCATTTTATTTTAAATAATATTTTCAGTGTTCCATTTCGAAAACATTATTTGAGTTATTGAAATCATTTTGTTTGACATTTTAAATGGCTTGATGTTTATTATTACAATTTTCTTTCATATCTTCATCCCTACAACATTACTATTTCTTATCTTGGTGAACCAACGACTGTGACATGTAGTGAGACAATGCAACAGAAGGACACTGATTCGGAAGAAATAGAAGAAGAGGATATAATACCTGAGGAAATTGTTAGAGAAATGGAGAACTTTGAGAATAATCCCAAGTCCAACCTGGACGAGACCGAGATAGTCAACTTCAGAGACACTGAAATCGTCAAAGAAACCTGCATAAGCATCCATTTGTCATCATTGGAGAAGGAAGAATAAACTCACTTCCTGAAAGAATATGAGGACATTTTCGCATGGTCGTATGATGACATGACCAGTTTGAGCACATCCATAGTATCTCACAAGTTACCTACAAACCCAATGTGCCCGCCAGTGAAGTAGAAACTTAGAAGTTCAAACCGGACATGAGCCTGAAAATCAAGGAAGAAGTCACCAAGACAGTTCACACCGGGGTAGCTGGTACTGAAACGGATCTTTCCACATCAAGATGAGGCCAAAGGGAAATTCTCTCCCAACTGGAAAGGTCCTTACATGGTTCACAGAGTATTGACAGGAGGAGCGCTCATACTCGTAAAGATGGATGGAGAAATCTGGCCAAAGCCTATCAATTCAGATGTAGTCAAAAGATACTATGTGTAAACCACTTTATGCTTCTTCTTATGATGTAAATTGAACTACGCTCAACCTAATTCCCGTTTAAAAGGGGATACGTAGGCATCCCTGTGGGGTCGGTCATAATTCAATAAAATTTCCATTTTTCCCCACAATCAGAGACTGGGGCACCCTCAAAATTCTACGGCAGCGGAAGTCGCAATGTCTCTAATGTCACAGTTACTGGTTCATCTAACTAACTTCTAATCTGCTTACTACTATGTCTTTGAAAATTAACACACATGCTTTTGAAAAAGAAACTTTGCTTTAGCCAAATGCTACCCTAATAGCTTGAACAGGATCTTCAGACAGAGCGGAGCAAATCGAGCAAGCAAAGGCACGAACAAATTCTCTTCCCATCCCCATCCCCATCCCCATCCCCCCGCAAAAACTCACAAATTTTCTTTGGATGAAGGACTATATCGCCATGATAAACACCATGGCAACGATACAATCGCTATGCATGAAACACATTGTCAGCTAACAGTAATCCACTCTTACTCTTTTCCTTTCATGGGACTAAGCACTGTCCCGAACCTTGCATGAGGATAAGCCCTGCCTCTCCACTTGCATAAGGCTAAGCACTGCCATCTCTTTGCATGAGACTAAGCCCTATCTTAATCCTTGCATGAGGCTAAGCACTGCCTCTCTATTTGAATATGTCACGACCCAATTTTCCATCTGTTGGGTATCGTGATGACACCTAGTCTTAGGGACTAGGTAAGCCTAACACTTATTTAATAACAACAATAATAATAATGGAAACTAACAGTCTCGATATAGAAATCTTTACAGAATTAACATTTATTCCCAAAAATGGTAGTACAAGTCATAAGCTCTACAGAGTTTACCACAACTTCAAAATACAATTGTTTAGAACTAAGTAAAAACGGTGTTAATACAGAATAGGAAGGTGACTTCGAAGCCTGCGAACGCAGCGGCAGGTCTACCTTAAGTCTCCTCATCAAGGATCCGCACAGCTACTAACAACCAATAGCTAGATCTGCACAAAAAATGTGCAGAAGTGTAGTATGAGCACACCACAGCGGTGCCCAGTAAGTATCAAGACTAACCTCAGTGAAGTAGTAACGAGGACTAGTCAAGACACTCACTGGTCTAATAAACTGAACAAGCATAAGTACAGAATATTACGGAAGTATAACCTCTATCCATTATCTACACAATATGGATAACAACAGAACAACTACAATAAGGCAGGAAAAATAGTAAATAGCAACGGATCACCAAAATAATAGACCGAAGGATGGACGGGAACATTATTTAAATAATATTTTTAGTGTTCCATTTCGAAAACATTATTTGAGTTATTGAAATCATTTTGTTTGACATTTTAAATGGCTTGATGTTTATTATTACAATTTTATTTCATATCTTCATCCCTACAGCATTACTATTTCTTATCTTCGAGAACCAATGACTGTGACATGTAATGAGACAACGCAACAGAAGGATAGTGATTCAGAATAAATAGAAGAAGAGGATATAATACCTGAGGAAATTGTTAGAGAAGTGGAGAACTTTGAGAATAATCCCAAGTCCAACCTAGACGAGACCGAGATAGTCAACTTGGGAGACTCCGAAACCGTCAAAGAAACCCGCATAAGTATCCATTTGTCGTCATTGGAGAAGAAAGAATACACTCACTTCCTGAAAGAATATGAGGACATTTTCGCATTGGTCGTATGATGACATTACCGGTTTGAGCACATCCATAGTAGCTCACAAGTTACCTACAAACCCAATGTGTCCGCCAGTGAAGTAGAAACTCAGAAGTTCAAACCGGACATGAGCCTTGAAATCAAGGAAGAAGTCACCAAGACAGTTCACACTGGGGCAGCTGGTACTAAAACGGATCTTTCCATATCAAGATGAGGTCAAGGGGAAATTCTCTCCCAACTGGCAAGGTCCTTACATGGTTCACAGAGTATTGACAGGAGGAGCGCTCATACTCGTAGAGATGGATGGAGAAATCTTGACAAAGCCTATCAATTCAGATGCAGTCAAAAGATACTTTGTGTAAACCACTTTATGCTTCTTCTTATGATGTAAATTGAACTACGTTGGACCTGATTCCTGTATAAAAGGGGATACGTAGGCAGCCTTGTGGGTTCAGTCACAATTCAATAAAATTTCTATTTTTCCCACAATCAGAGACTGGGGCAGAATTTTGAGGAGGACTCTCAAAATTCCAAAGTAAGTTCAGACAACCGCAGCATACGGAACAGTCAGAAAGTTCATCTAGTTAACTGGGGCAGAATTTTGAGGAGGACCCTCAAAATCCTACTGCAGCGGAAGTCGCAATGTCTCTAAAAATGTTACATTTACTGGTTCATCTGACTAACTTCTAATTTGCTTACTACTATGTCTTTGAAAATTATACACGCATGCTTTTGAAAAAGAAACTTTGTTTTAGACAAATGCTACCCTAATAGCTTGAANCCCACCCCCCGCAAAAACTCACAAATTTTCTTTGGATGCAAGACTATATCATCATGATAAACACCATTGCAATGACACAATCGCTTTGCATGAAACACATTGTCAGCTAAGAATAATTCACTCTTACTCTTCTCCTTTCATGGGACTAAGCACTGTACCGAACCTTGCATGAGGCTAAGCCCTGCCTCTCCACTTGCATAAGGCTAAGCACTGCCATATCTTTGCATGAGACTAAGCCATATCTCAATCCTTGCATAAGGCTAAGCCCTACCTCTCTATTTGCATATGTCACGACCCAATTTTCCCTTCGTTGGGTATCGTGATGGCACCTAGTCTTAGGGACTAGGTAAGCCTAACACTTATTTAATAACAACAATAATAATAATGGAAACCTAACAGTCTCGATATAGAAAGTTTTATAGAATTTAAATTTTTTCCCAAAAACGGTAGTACAAGTCATCAGCTCTACAGAGTTTACTAGAAATTCTAAATACAACAGTTTAGAAGTAAGTAAAAACAGTGTAAATACAGAATAGAAAGGTGACTCAGAAGCCTGCGAATGCCGCGGAAGGTTTACCTTGAGTTTCCTCAGCAAGGATTCGCGTAGCTACTAACGACCAATAGCTAGATCTGCACAAAAATGTGCAGAAGTGTAATATGAGCACACCACAACGGTGCCCAGTAAGTATCAAGACTAACTTCAGTGAAGTAGTAACGAGGACTAGTCAAGACACTCACTGGTCTGATAAAATGAACAAGCATAAGTACAGAAAATAACAGAAGTATAACCTTTATCTATTACCTACACAATATGGATAACAACAGAACAACTACAATAAGGCAAGAAAAACATTAAACAGCAATAGATGACCAAAATAATACACCGAAGGATGGACGGGAACACAACCCAAGTTCGGAAATTAACAATACAGTAAGGGCAAGTAGTAAATCAGCATTGCAATAGTCTCCACATCAGGCCGTAGCCAACAAACCCAATAAATTGGTCAAAATCTTCGAGTGTAAACTTTCACCCGCAAGTTATTATATTGAAAGCTTTAAGGTATAATCCTTTTAATGGAAAATTCTTTTGAAACATACTTTCCCAAGAAATGTCTCTCAAACATAGCTTTCTTTAACCCCTACTCAAAATCCTTTACCCATACCTACACCTCCCCAACATCAGCATCTCTCAACTCAATGTCCGTAAACCACTAATCACACTCTTCAGAATACCCCTCACCCTACCCCTGATCCCCAAAATTCAACCAATGATCACCACTAATCCCAAACTCCTGGACTTTACCAAAACAACCCCATATACGTGGAAACCTTACGTCACTCTACTCAACTGATCTCATATACACCAGAATCCGCCGAAAAGGACCTTCTCATTAAGAACATGGCAGAAGAGCTCAAGAAACTCACAAGTCGAGTTCAGGGTGTTGAAGGAGGCAAAGGAATCGAAGGTTTAAATTATAAGGATTTGTGCATTCAACCAGATGTGGAACTACTGGAAGGTTACAAACCTCCTAAGATCGAAATGTTTGATGGAACGGGCGACTCAAAGGTACATTTGAGAACCTACTGTGACAAGCTCGTAAGGTTTGGAAAGGACAAAAGGATTCGCATAAAGCTATTCATGAGAAGCCTCACTGGAGACGCACTATCTTGGTAATAAGTCAAAATCCCAAGAAATGGGCTAATTAGGTAAACATGGCATCGGACTTCATGGATAGATTCAGATTCAACACAGAAAATGCACCAGACGTCTTCTATATCTAGAATCTCAAGAAGAAGCCCACTGAGACTTTCCACGAGTACGCTATTCGATGGAGGTCAGAAGCAGCGAAGGTCAGGTCGGCATTAGATGAAGAGCAAATGAACAAGTTCTTTGTTAGGGCTCAGGATCCACAATATTATGAAAGGTTAATGGTAATCGAGAATCACAAGTTCTCCGATATCATCAAGCTCGGATAAAGGATCGAGGAAGGTATCAAAAGTGGAATGGTGACAAATTTTGAGGCACTGCAGGCCACGAATAAAGCACTACAATCAGGTGGCATATCAAAGAAGAAAGAAGTGGGAACAGTAATGGTTGCCCAAGGCCCAAAACCTCCATTTATGTACCAAACACCTCCACCCACATACTAACATTCACCTCCTAGATATCCTCAACCCGCTACCGCCTACCACACCTATAATACCCAACCAGCCTATTATTATTCACCTCCAACTCGTCCAAATTACCAAAACCCCAGTCCTAGTTTTGATCGCAAACCACACAAAAAATACACCCCTATTGATGAACCCATGGACCAATTGTATGAAGATTAAAAGTTGCTGGATATGTTACCCCTATTCCCGTCGTGGCTATGGAAAACTTGTCACAATGGGTCAACCCAAACAAGACGTGTGCATACTATTCCGGTATGAAGGGACATATTATTGATGAATGTCGCACCCTGAAAGCTAAGATCCAAACACTGATTGATACCAAGGTCATACAGGTGAAAGAAATCACACCCAACATCCACAACAACCCCCTCTCAGATCATAGGGGTGAATGAGTCAATGTAATAGAAACTGATGAAGAGTGGGATCCCGAGGGATCAATCAGACTCATTTGGGAAGGTGATGATCCTAAGAAGCTGGCTGTCACGCTCAACACCATTGTGGTACAGGTACAGCCGCCAGCCAAATTTGAGGTAGCCACATCGGTTCCATTTGAAGTGGAAATGAAACCACCTGCAGCTACACCTACTCTGTTTGAGGTAGAAGTATCCACACCTTTCACTGTGATGGTGACATCCACACCACCTTTCAGTTCCAACGTTGTACCTTGGGATTATATTGCCAAATCTAGGAGAAAATGGAACGCAAAGATGAAAGAACCCGACGTTGCATAAGGAATGACCAGAATAGGAAGAATTTACACACCTGAGCATTTGGGTGAGACCAGTAAGCAAGCTTATAACAAACAACCCGTCGTTGAAACTGGTCCGGACGACCTTTGGAGGAAAGTCCAAGCAAGGGAGTATTCTGTTGTTGACCATATGAATAAGACTCCTACCCAGATATCCATCTTATCATTGTCGCAAAATTCCGAAGCACATAGGAATGCTCTGATGAAGGTAATGAATGAAGTGTATGTTCCCGACAACATTACTAGTGGAGAAACGGCCAACACGGTGGGACAAGTGTTTGAAGGCCATAAGATCACCTTCCATGAAGACGAATTGCCACCTAAAGGGTTAAGCCACAACAGGGCACTGCACATCACAGTGCAATGTGAAGATAAGTTAATTGCCAGAGTTATGATAAATGGAGGGTCTAACCTCAACATCTATCCGCTAACAACTTTGAAAAGGTTGGCAAGGGCCTACAGGAAATACAAGCAGGATCTATAAATGTGAAATCACTCGATAAGTCATAAAGAGCTACGATTGGAGAAACCAACCTATGCTTGCAAATGGGTCCTACCTAGTTCGATGTTGAATTCCAGGTGCTAGACATATCTGCCTCCTACAATCTGTTGTTGGGACGGCCTTGGATACATGCCGCAGGAGCTGACGCATCCACTTTGCACCAAGTTGTAAAATTTGAATGGAACCATCAAGAAGTGATCATCCATGGAGATGGGAACAACCTCATTTACACCAGTCAGACTGTTCTGGTGGTAGAGCACAGAAGGAAGTTAGGTGGATAAACTTACCATCACATTGAACGTGTTAATGCGATTGAGAAATAAAAATGGTGGAGTAGCAAAATAGAGAGCATACTGGCATGTGCAGGGTATGAACCTAGCAAGGGGCTTGGTAAAAAGATTCAAGGTATCTCCAAACCAGTACAGCTGAAGCATCATGGCACAACCTTCAGGCTCGGATATCAGTACACCTGGAAGGAACATTGAACTTGGTTTCCACCATGGAGAGGTCCATACTATCCTCTTGAGCAACGTGTGCCGCACCTGAATCAAAACTTCCATCAGGCCGATACAGTATGGGGATCAGAGAAAGAAGAAGCTTTGGCAACATTGAGGAATTTGTTCCTGAATGACGATGGTATGGATTGCTGTGTAATATTTGAGGAGGAGGAGGAGGAAGGCCCTACTATCCAGACAGTGGAGAGGGGATCATTCCTCAGGAACTGGACTATCAAACAGTTAAGGGCCCAACGAGTCCTGGGGTAGCAAGGTTGATAACATTGTTTATTTTTGAAAATGATTTCCTCTTTTGCATTTTGTTTTAAATAATATTTTCAGTGTTCCATTTCGAAAACATTATTTGAGTTATTAACATCATTTTGTTTGACATTTTAAATTGCTTGATGTTTATTATTACAATTTTCTTTCATATCTTCATCCCTACAGCATTACTATTTCTTATCTTGGTGAACCAACGACAGTGACATGTAGTGAGACAACGCAACAGAAGGACAGTGATTCGGAAGAAATAGAAGAAGAGGATATAATACCTGAGAAAATTGTTAGAGAAGTGGAGAAATTTGAGAATAATCCCAAGTCCAACCTGGACGAGACCGAGATAGTCAACTTGGGAGACTCCGAAACCGTCAAAGAAACCCGCATAAGCATCCATTTGTCGTCATTGGAGAAGGAAGAATACACTCACTTCCTGAAAGAATATGAGGACATTTTCTCATTGGTCGTATGATGACATGACCGGTTTGAGCACATCCATAGTAGCTCACAAGTTACCTACAAACCCAATGTGTCCGCCAGTGAAGTAGAAACTCAGAAGTTCAAACCAGACATGAGCCTGGAAATTAAGAAAGAAGTCACCAAGACAATTCACACTAGGGCAGCTGGTACTGAAACGGATCTTTCCACCCAAGATGAGGCCAAAGGGAAATTCTCTCCCAACTGGCAAGGTCCTTACATGGTTCACAGAGTATTGACAGAAGGAGCGCTCATACTCGTAGAGATGGACGGAGAAATCTGGCCAAAGCCTATCAATTCAGATGCAGTCAAAAGATACTTTGTGTACACCACTTTATGCTTCTTCTTATGATGTAAATTAAAGTACGCTCGACCTGATTCCCGTTTAAAAGGGGATACCTAGGCAGCCCTGTGGGGTCGGTCACAATTCAATAAAAAATTTATTTTTTCCCAATATCAGAGACTGCGGCAGAATTTTGAGGAGGACCCTCAAAATTCCAAAGTAAGTTCAGACAACTGCAGCATACGGAGCGGTCAGAAAGTTCATCTAGTTAACTGGGGCAGAATTTTGAGGAGGACCCTCAAAATTCTACGGCAGCGGAAGTCGCAATGTCACTAATAATGTCACCGTTACTGGTTCATCTAACTAACTTCTAATATGCTTACTACTATGTCTTTTAAAATTAACACGCATGCTTTTGAAAAAGAAACTTTGCTTTAGCCAAATGCTACCCTAATAGCTTGAATAG
>ML414612.1:177072-193998 GCA_005239525.1 Nicotiana knightiana | reverse complement strand
CTTTTCTGGATCTAGATGAGGATGAGACTATGTCTCTTCCTGGTGGTCTATAGTCTGACCTAGGGCTTTCGAACCTGGGACGAGTATCACGTCCCGAGGGTCCTAAGTAAGGATCGTACCTATTTTTACCTGATCTTCTGTCTGATTCAGGACATCTGGATCTAGAATGATCTTTATCTCTTGAACGAGCAGTGATATCTTCTTCTATTCTGAGTTTAGTACTATACCTGTTATATACATCGTTCCATGTTGTAGCGGGGAATTCTCTTAGACTTTCCTTAAGTCGTCTCGTGGCTTCTGAGCTTTTATCGTTTAGGTTGCTTGCAAATGCCATGGCTGCCCAATTATCAAGCACCCTTTCTCGTTCAAACCTATCTACAAACTCACGGAGTAGTTTCGTGTCTCCTTGTTTTATTTTGAATATGTCTTCCATTCTTTTCTCAACTTTTTGTGCACCAGAGTGTGCTTTTATAAATGAATCTGCAAGCTCAGCAAAAGAGTCAATAGAATTTTCAGGGAGAAGAGAATACCAGGTTAGGGCTCCTTTGGTAAGTGTTTCCCCAAATTTTTTGACAAGGACTGATTCAATCTCTTGTTTTGTTAAGTCGTTGCCTTTTACTCCAGTAGTGAAAGCAGTCACATGATCACGTGGGTCAGTTGTTCCATCATATTTGGGAACGTCAGGCATTTTAAACTTCTTGGGTATAGGCAAGGGTGCCACACTTGTCTTCCAAGGTTGTTGAGAATACCTATCAACATCAATGACTTTGATAATAGGCGGTACTCCAGGAATTTGTTCAATACGATCGTTCTACTCCTTCATCTATTTCTGCATGGTTACCAGTAAATTTTGTAGTTCAGAGTTATTAGTCATACCTGGTCTTGCTTCGAGAGATTCATTAGGAGTATCTCCCCTTCCTGAGTTCGCCAACCCAGATTGAGGATTTTCCATGGTGATGGTATTATTGGGGGGTGGTGTCGGTGGTGCAGGTAACGCTACCGGTAATCCCCTCGCAAATTCTTGAAAATCTTGGCTCACATACTCTGCAATCATTTGCTTTACTTGATCTTGTTCCACCGTTTGATCATTATTATCATTGTTGTTATTGCATCTTTCTGGGGATTGTTCCCTTGAACCACGTGGGGTTCTGGAAGGTGATGGAACTAGGGTTCCATTCCTTTGCTAGCTATTGTCGTTGGAGTTCGACATAGTTCGGAGGATATCACTTGAAAAGCACACAAAGATTATTAGATTCCCAGTAACGGAACCAATTTGTTTAACCAACGAATTAGATCTTTTGACCAAATCTATTTCTAGGATGAACACGGGTTACTGATAATCAAGGAAATAAAGAGAAACGAGTAATAGACAATATTGCAGAAATATAGAAAAGCAAAGTAGATTGTATTCGAAAATCAGATGATCCTTTACAAGCTGTATTCCCGTCCCTTATATAGGAGATTCCTTGATATAACGTACAACTCTTGTTATGATTGCCCATTAATGACTAATTATGATGTTAATGGGGCGTTACAAAGGATAACGGTAATTGGGGTACGGTTAAATAACGTACGAGTAATCAATTGTGGGTCCTCGAATCTGCTCATAGCTTTGTCCAGATTCATTCTGACCGTGTCTCTTCCCTGTCTTGATCAGGTTGAGTTTTCTGTTGCTGATGGACTCGATGGTTTATTGATCCGTGCCTCTTTGTTCTGTATCTCTTTATAGAATCACGTCCAGTTGTCGTGTTTCCCTTGGTCCACGTATCCGGTTGAGTTGTCTAGAATCAGCCAACGTGTGAGACTCTTATTTACCAATACAACGACCACACAACATAGCACATCATACATAGGCTCAATAGCATTTTTGATCACAATAACTGCCTGAAATCGACTCAACATATGCAATTAGTCCCACATATGGAAGAACTCTGCTTCCAAATCCCATAGTAACGATAATGATGCCATAAACACGAAGACCTCATCATTAGACACTCGAATCACTGAGTCACAGCTAACACCACCGGGCACACATCCCGCAAACTAAACTAAAGAAGCATATAACGAAATGACTGAGTAAGAAAAGTAGAAGCATATAAAGGTACTATCAAACAAGCCCATAGGCATAACTCTCTATCAATACTGACTTACCAAAAGCAATATAACAAGGAAGAAGCAAAGCATATGAACAAATCACAAGGATGCCATCCTGATAAAAATTCCACTACGGTACTCAGCTCGGTCCGAACATATCAAATCACAAAGAATCAAGAGGGTCTCTCCCTCAACTCTATGCCACATGTCGAATATATATCATACCAATTGAGATCTCCCTGCTAATTCATCTCGGCTAACAAAATCATAGCGCTCACTTACTCACATCTCAATGGAGTATCAAATCATATCTCGAGAACAAAATACTCAGGAGAATCACATAAAGCTTACCACAAGGGACGACATGGACTCACTTCCAGTTTCACCACTAGCAAGGATGAATAAAACAATGATAGACACGGGCTATTACTCATAGAATCTCCCAATAGGAGCAAGCACAAAAATAGAGTGCAGAACATGAAACTCACTCATAAATGAAACAATAAATAAGGGAACTCGTACCGACCGGTGGAGCTATAATGAAATACAATCGGTGCTCCCTCTAAAATACATCAAAACATACCTGGGTGATGATATCTGGCACAACGGCCTCTATTTACTATATGCAACACAACAATGGGTCGGGTCGGTCTCCCCCTCTTAGGCACCCTCTACTCACCTGAATACCCTGCTACCACACCCTACCTGAATCCTGGGACAATCTCTCACCATGTGGCTAACATCTCCACACTGAAAACAATCTCTCTGCCGATGTGGATGTGGAAGACATATATTACGGATCCTCCGAGACCCATGAGTACCTGAAAAGCTCTCATGCGAAGCTGGTAATACAACTGAAGTGGTTGACCCAAAATTCTCTACCATGTCTGAGTCCCTCAATGAATCTACGGACTCGCCTCCTAACTGAAGCAATCAAGTGAGGTGTTTATCTGGCCAACTCACTGAACCTAACGGCATACTCCAATAGTGACATAGCGCCCTGACGCAACTGCTCAAACTCCACGTGTCGTACATCCCGATGGAACTGAGGTGCAACCTCCCTCAAAACATCTCCGAAAACTAAATCCACGCTAGTGAAACTAACTCGGCCAGGTTACCCCAACTCATATGCAGCCACCACCGATCAATCCACTACTCTGAATCTGAGACATGACAAAAGTAATCTCGCTCGTCTCCACAGTACCCGAAGTACGAAGAATATGGTGACACTCCTCTAGAAAACCATGGGCATTATCCGCCGCCAATCCACTGAAAGATAGAAGGGTGGTACTGCAGTACCTCTAAATCCCAAGGTGCTCTACCTCCGATGTTGTTGTCCTAACCACGGGCTGAACTGAAACCGCATGTCGTGATGCCATGAAAACTGGAACCTGACCAATATGATCTCTCTACTCTGGAGTGTAGATGGTGGGAGTCTGAACTCCTTCCCTTATCTGTGAAGAAACTGATGCACAAAAATCAACCCTTCCTGAGTCGATGTACTAATTGTACTCAAAACTGCGCTCAAGTCTCTTGAGGTCGGGGGCACCCCAATACCTGTCCCCCAACTAGAACTACTGGCGACTCCTCAACAACTACTCTGGTAGGTATCTTAATTGCAGCACGTGCTCCTCGTTAGCCTCTGTCTCTAACCGTCGCGACATTTGCTTCGGGGTAACATCATCAGGAATCGTCGCTCGTGTTCTCACCATCGGTGAGAGAATGGATCGATAATTTCAAACTTCAAGATCAATGAATTCGCACAATAGGAATGAAGGAAGTGAATTTTTCCTAATAGTTTCCGTAGCCTCTCGAAGATAAGTACAGACGTCTCCGTACCGATACGCAAGACTCTACCAAACTCGTTTATGACTCGTAGCACCTATGAACCTAGAGCTCTGATACCAACTTGTCACGACCCAAATTTCCCTCCGTTGGGTATCGTGATGGCACCTAGTCTTAGGGACTAGGTAAGCCTAAATTACCACTTAACAACAACAATAATAAAGGAATTTAAACAGTTTCAAAATAGAATTCTTGATAGAGTTTACAAATTTCCCAAAACCCGGTAAATACAAGTCATAAGCTCTACGGAATCTTTCTATCAAATCTAAATACAATTGTCCAGGAATAAGTAAGTACAGTTGAATAGAAATAAAACAGGAAGGTGACTCTGAAGCCTTCGAACGCGGTAGCAGGTTACCTTGAGTCTCCTCAGCAATGATCTGCACAGCTACTAACAATAATAACCTGGATCTGCACACAAAAATGTGCAGAAGTGTAGTATGAGCACACCACAGCGGTGCCTAGTAAGTATCAAGACTAACCTCGGTGAAGTAGTGACGAGGACTAGTCAAGACACCACCGGTATAATAAGTAAAAAGGCATAAATGTATAAATGAATGAAACATAATATCTATCTAAAGATTTTTCAATATAATTAACGATACGATCGAATAATACGAAAAACAAATTCAATAATTACGATCAACGGACAGCATAATCAAAATAAGCAAAGATAATGGAAAGAATGCAATCTAAATGGCGGGAATCACAATCCAATAAAAGCACTAAGAACTCAGCACTGCATCAATTTATTCATGTCAGGCCTTAGCCAATAAACTCAATAAAACTGGTCAAACCTTCGAGTGAAACCCTTTAAATCGTGAGTTTATTTTTAAAACTTTAAAGATATAATCATTTAGGAATAAAGAAATTTCTTCTTTGAAACATAATTTCTCTGAATGTATATTTATATATTATTATAAGGAGAAATCTTTAAAACATAGTCTCTTCAAATACGTGGTGTTCAAATATATTTTCCCGAATACTGCTTTTTCAAATATCATCAAAATACGTTGTGTTTCAAATATAGTTTCCCAAATACTACTCTTTCAAATATCATCAAAATACGTGATGCTCAAAATATACTTTCCCAAATACTGCTCTTTCAAATATCATCAAAATACGTGATGCTCAAAATATACTTTCCCAAATACTGCTCTTTCAAATATCATCAAAATACGTGATGTTCAAAATATACTTTCCCAAATACTGCTCTTTCAAATATCATCAAAATACGTGATGCTCAAAATATACTTTCCCAAATATTGTTCTTTCAAATATCATTTTTCTGCAAGACAAATACTTTTCAATTATACTTTTGAAACAGAAGTCCTTCAGACATAACTTTTCCTCGAGATAATTGCTTTTCAGCTATACTTTTCAATATATATGTATATTCTTCGATCCAAATCTCCTCAATGATAAAACCATAGGAACTCAGTCTGCAACTCAGAATTTGTCATGCAATGCAGTACAGGGGGAAAGCTCCCGGAATCTGGTATGTAGTCCCAATTTAAATATGCGATGCAATACAGGGGGAAAGCTCTCGGATCTCGGTTCGTAGTCCCAATTTAAATATACGATGCAGTACAGGAGGAAAGCTCTCGGATCTCCGTAGTCCCAATTTAAATATGCAGTGCAGTGCAGTACAGGGGGAAAGCTCTCGGATCTCTGTCTGTAGTCCCAATTTAAATATGCAATGCAATACAGGGGGAACGCTCCCGGATCTCGGTTGGTAGTCCCAATTTAAATATGCAATACATCCACTGAGGAAAACAACCAGAATGTGATAGAAACAACATATATTGCCACAACCGGCACAAAAGCAAACAAGACCAAATGCAAAGTGCGATGAGCAAATCAATACAAAGACTTAAATCACAAAATGGTAAAAACTCACTCATGATAAGTAGCCACTGAAAGGAATGCCAAGCACAAACAGGAACAGCATAACGAGGGGAAAACAAGGAAAATACATTTACGATTCTATCTATTCCCGTTCGCAACCAACAAACCAAATCATCCCGGCAAGGAAATCAGCTATAACCAATCTCACTTAGACAATTAGCTTCACCAAATAAACTCAGTTTGAACAAATGCTCAGTAAATAGGCAGCATCAGATAAATACCATCAACATGGGCGGTCATCAAATAAACAAAGGAAAATCATTTGAATCACAATGTACGACTCACGAGCATGCTTGACCAACGTATAGATATTCCGAATTACTTGTTAGACATTTATAGGGAGAGATTATACTAGTTTTAGTCACATAGGCAGCATATGAAGGAATATATAGTATAACGGTAGGAAAAACAAAGTCTTCATTTAAGTCAATTAAGATCATATAAGAAACAAGGAATACTAGGCAAGTACTTCTAATTTGAGCAGGAAGAGATGAAACTAGAAATCAGGAATTCAGATATGCCAAGTTCAACTCAAATACGGGAACATAAGGACCTAAAATCCCAAAAGGGCAATCTATCTGCAAATAAGCCCGAGTATGCACTCGTCACCTCGCGTACGCGGACTACAATCAACATAGAAGATGCAATCCTAAGGGGTAGTTCCCCCACACAAGTTTATGCAAGATACTTACCTTGACTGCGCTAACCAATTCAAAACCACGCTCTTGCCACGAGTATCCAACTCCAGGTGGACCAAATCTAGACAATTCAATTGCATAGTGTAAATATGATCACAAGGAAACAAAATAACTAATAAGTTCGAAGCTAATAAGCGAAATTAGGAAATTCGCCCAAAAAGTTCCCCGGGCCCACGTCTCGGAATCGGGTAAAAATTATATTTTCCGGACACCCATTCACTCACGAGTCTAAACATATGAAAATCTCTCAAATCGGAGGTCAAAAACCCAATCAAAACTCAATAATTTGGTCTATGAAGTTTATCAAAATTTCCCAAATCTTCCGCCCAAATTCGAATTCTAAGGACCTGATTTAAGTTTGGAATCATGGAAATTGATCTAAGTAGGTTAGAAATCACTTACCCAAGTTACCCAGGTGCAAAGGTCTTCAAAAATCGCCCTTCCCGAGCTCCAAAATTCGAAATGATGAAAATAGGCTTAAGCCCTCGAATTTGATATAATTGCCCAGCAATATCCGCACATGCGGCTCCGCATATGCAGAAAACAAACCGCACCTGCAAGGACTGGAGATTGGGCCAAGTCCGCACTTGCGAGCTCCTCGTCGCACTTGCGTGTCCGCACCTGCGGAAGGTCCATCGCAGGTGCGAGACACCAGAACCAGCAATGATTCAGCTATCTCCCAAGTGCTAATATCATCCGATGAGCATCCCAAACATACCTGAAGACCCCGGGACCCCGTCCAACCACACACAAAAGTCATATAACCTAACACAGACTCGCTCGAGGTTTCAAACCACATAAAACAAAACTAAAACGATGAATTAAACTAAAAATCCATGAAATTCCTCAAAATTTCTATAAACATTAAGTTTTGCATTTAAGGTCCGAATCACTTCAAACTAAGTCTGTTTCTTACCAAATTTCACAAATAACACACATAAATCATTTCGAACCTGTATCAGGCTCCGGAACCATAATTCGGGCCCTATATCACAGGTTTCACCTCAAATTTTATTTTCAAAAACCTTTATATTTTTCAGAAAATAATTTTCTTTAAAAATTCATGTCTCGGACTTGGGACCTCGGAATTCGATTTCGGGCATGCGCCCGGGTCCCATATTTTCCTACGGACCCTCGGGACCGTCAAATCACGTGTCCGGGTCTGTTTACCACAAACGTTGATTGAAGTCAACTTTATTCAAATTTCTAATACAAAACTTATCTTTTTTTTTTCACATAAAGGCTTCCCGGCTACACGCCCCGGCTGCGCATGCAAATCGAGGTGAGATAGAAGGTGGTTTTCACGACCTCGGAACACAGAATCAGCTAGAATATGCGGGATGACATTTTGGGTCATCACATTGTTTGAGTTGACTTTTTTTTTCTTTACATAAAAGGATTGGTGAAGGGAAAGGGAAAAAAATATGACTGTGAATGCAAATTTGAAAGTCCATGCTTAATTAATGCCAAATGCAAAAAGAACTAAAGTTACACATTGTTGTAAGTCAATTGAACTCAATTGTATGAACTTATACATGATGAACTTAAATATTCAAAAAGTTATATATTTTTCTAACAAAATATGATTATATGATTATTTTTGTAGATATTCTTTCAGGAAAAAAAAGGATTAAAAACCAAACACTTGTATATTCAAGTTCGCCATGATCCGTCCTCGTCTTTTGGCGTTTTAGGCTATAAAACTAGAATTTCGCCTGATTCCCTGATTTTCGTATGTTATAACCCATGTCATCTGTATGGACCCGGGAGACCGGATCCGGATTGCCAAAATTTTTGTCGGGCCATCAAAAACGACCAAAGGAACAATAGGCATCACATCATGACCCCGCTTCGTCTTTTGACATTTTAGGGCCATAAAATTGGAATTCTGCCTGATGTCTAGATTTTCATATGCTATAGCCCACGCATCTGCATGGGCACGAGCAACCGAACCCGGATGGACTAAAATTTTATTTGGCCATCAAAAACGACCTAAAAACAATAGGCATCGCATTACCATGACCTTTACTCGACTTTTTGGCAAAAAAACTGGAATTCCACCCGATTATAAGGCATAGGGCCATAAAACTGGAATTCTGCCCGATTCCTAGATTTTCATTTGTTATAACCCACGCCATCTTCATGGCTAGGGGAACCTGACCCGGATCGCCTAAAATTCTGTCAGACCATCAAAAACGACATAAGGAACAATAGGCATCACCTCATCATGATTGTTCCTCATCTTTTGGAGTTTTAGGGCCATAGACTGGAGAACGTACCCGATCGCGTACATTTTGCCGAACTATCAAAATGACCTATGAAACAATAGGCATAGTCTCGCCATGACCGTTCTTCATTTTTTGACGTTATAGGGTCATAAAACTTGAATTTCGCCCGATTCTATATTTTTTTATGCTATAGTCCACATCATCTGCATGGGCCCGGGCAACCGGACCCAGACAGCCTACAGTTTTACCGGACAATCAAAAATAATAGAAGGAACAATAGGTAATTCCTTTCCATAATTGTTCCTCGGCTTTTTGCGTTTTAGGGCCATAAAACCGGAATTTCGTTCCAAAATTTTCGTATGAAATAGCCCACGCAATCTGCAAGGGCCTGGACAAACAGACCCGGATCGCCATGACCGTTCCTCGTATTATGGCATTTTAGGACCAAAAACTGGAACTCCGCCCAATTCCATGATTCGCGTGTGCTATAACCTACGTCATCTGTAGGGGTCTGGGCGATGAGACCCAGATTGCTTAAAATTTTGTGCGACCATCAGAAACGGCCTAAGAAACAATTATCATCGCCTCTCTATGATCGTTCCCCTTTTTGTTGCGTATAGGATCATAGAACTTAAGTTTTATCGGATTCTCATTTTTTCCTATGCTATAGCCCACACCATCAGAATGGGTGCGGATGACCGGGCCCGGATCGCCTATAATTTTAACGGCACACCAAAAATGACATAAGGAACAATAGTTATCACCTCGCCATGACCATTCCTCATATTTTGAGGTTTTAGGGCCATAAAATTGTAATTCCACCCTGATTCTCAGATTCTCGTATGCTACAGCACATGCCATCTGCACGGCCCCAGGTGACCGGAACCCATAGCCTAAAATTTTTCCATACCATAAAAACGACCTAAGAAACAATTTTCATCACCTCTCTATGATCGTTCCTCGTTTTTTAGGGTTTTATGGCCATAAAATTGGAATTGCACCCGATTCCTAGATTTTCGTGTGCTTAGCCCAAGATATCTGCATGGGGCTAGATGACCGGACCCCGATCGCCTAAAATTTTTTCGAGGAAACAAAAATGAACAAAGAAAAAGTAGTCATTGCCTGCCATTACCGCTCCTCGTATTTTGGCGTTTCAGGTCCATAAAATTTGAATTCCACCCGATTACAAGTTTTTCGTGTGCTATAGCCCACGCTAACAGCATGGTCTAGGCGACCGGACCTTGACCTCCTAAATTTTTTCAAGATCGTAAAAAATAACCTAAGGAACAATAGTAATCGTTGTGCCACGACCGTTCCTTGATTTTTGGCGTTTTAGGGCCATAAAATTGGAATTCCGCTTGATTCCCAGATTTTTGTGTGCTATACCCATGCCATCTGCATGGGCCTGGACGATCGGACTCGGATCGACTAAAATTTTGTCGGACCATATGAAATGGCCTATGGAACAATAGTCATAGCCTCGCCATGACAGCTCCTTATTTTTGGCATTTTAAGGACATAAAGTGGAATTCCACCCAACTCCTAGTTTTTTGTGTGCATAGTCCACGTCATCTGTATTTGCCCGGGAAACCGCACCCGGATCGCCAAAAGTATTGTCAGACCATCAAAAACAACCGAAGTAACATTAGTCATCGCCTCGCCATGACCGTTCCTCATTTTTTGATGTTTTAGGGCTATAAAACTGGAATTCCGTCCGATTCTCATATTTTTGTGTGCTCTAGCCCACACCATCTGTATGGGCCGGAGGAACAGACCTGAATCGCCTAAAGTTTTGTCGGATCATCAGAAATGGCCTAAGGAACAATAGCCATTGCCTCACCATGAGCGTTCGTCATTTTTTGGCATTTTGGGTCCAAAAAAATGCAATTCCGCCCGATTCCCAAATTTTCATGTGTTATTGCCCATGCCATCTACATAGGCCCGGGCGCCCAGACCTTGAACGCCTAAAATTTTGTCGGACCATCATAAATGACCTAAGAAATAATAGTCATCTACTTTCCATGTTCGTTCCTCGTTGTTTGGCATTTTAACACCGAAAAATTGGAATTTCGCCGATTCACATATTTTTGTTTGCTATAGCGCACACAATCTGCATGGATCGGGCGATCAGATCCGGTTCGCCTAAAATTTTGCAGGACCATAAGAAACGACCTAAGAAATAATAGGCATCACCTCGCCATGATCGTTCCTCGTCTTTTTGCATTTTAGGACCATAAAACCTAAATTCTACCGGATTCCCAAATTTTCCTGTGCTATAACCCACACCATCTGCATGGGCCCGAACAACCTGGCCCGAATCACTTAAAATTTTACTAGAACACCAAAAATGACCTAAGGAACGATAGTCATCGCCTCTTCATGATCGTTCCTCGTTTTTTGAGGTTTTAGGGTTATAAACTTTAATTTCACCTTGATTCTCATATTTTCGAATGTTATAGCCCACATCATCTGCATGGGCCCTGGCGACCAGACATACATAGCCAAAAAATTTGCCCGACTATCAGAAAAACCTAACAAACAATAGTCGCATTTTAGGGCCATATAATTGGAATTGCACCCGATTCCCAGATTTTCGTGTGCTATAGCCCAAGCTATCTGCATGGGCCTAGGCGACCGAACCCGGATCACCTAAAACTTTTTTGGACCATCAAAAATAATCGAAGGAACAATAATTATTGCCTCGCCATTACCATTCCTCGTTTTTTGACGGTTTAGGGCCATAAAATTGGAGTTCTGCCCGATTCCTAAATGTTCGTATGTTATAGCCCACGTCATCTGCATGGGCCCGGGCGAATGGACCCGGATCACCTAAAATTTTGTCGGACCATCAGAAATGACCTAAGGAACAATATCCATCGCCTCGCCATGATCGTTCCTCGTTTTGTGGTCTTTTAGGGCGATAAAATTAAAATTGCGCTTGATTTCCAGATTTTTGTATATTATAGCCCACGTTATTTGGCATAGGCCAGGGTGGCCTGACCCGAAGTGCCTGAAAGTTTTTCGGACCATCAGAAACAACCTAAGGAACAATAGTCATCGCCTCACCATGACCTTTCCACTTTTTGAATGTTTAGGACCATAAAACTGAAATTCCGCTCGATTCCAAAATTTTTGTGTGCTATATAGTCCATGTCATCTGCATGGCCCAGGAAATCTGACTCGGATCACCTAAATTTTTTTCGGACCATCAAAAACGACCTAAGAAACAATAGTAATCGCCTCGCCATGATACTTCCTTATTTTTTGGCGTTTTACGGCCATAAAATTGGAATTGTGCCTAATTTCCATATTTTCGTCTGTTATAGCCCACGTAATCTGCATGGGCAGGCGACCCGACCCGGATCGCGTAAAATTTTGTCGGATCATCTGAAACAAACTTAAGTAACAATAGTTATCGCCTCGACATGACCATTTCTCTTTTTGGAGTTTTAGGACCATAAAATTGAAATTCCGCCCAATTCCTAGGCACGGGTGACTAGACCTGGATCACCTAAAACTTTATCGGACCATCAGAAACGACCTAAGGAATAATAGTCTTCAACTCACCATGAATGTTCCTTATTTTTTTGCATTTTAGAACCACAGAACTGGAATTCCCCCCGATTCCCAGATTCTCCTGTGTTATAACCTATGCCATCTGCATGGGCCCGGATGACCTAGCCCGGATCGCCTAAAAATTTTCCGGCACAACAAAAATGACCTAAGGAATAATAATCATTGCCTCTCCATGACCTTTCCTCGTTTTTTGAGGTTTTAGGGCCATAAAACTATAATTCTGCCCCGATTCACAGATTTCCATATGCTATAGCCCATGCCATCTGCAAGGGCCCTACATAGCCTAAAATTTTGTCGGGCCATCAAAAACAACCTAAAGAACAATATTCATCACCTCTCCATGATTGTTCCTCGTTTTTTATCATTTTAGGGCCATAAAACTAGAATTACGACTGATTCTCATATATTCTTGTATTATAGCCCAAGCCATCTGCATGGGCCCAGGCGACCAGACCTATCGCCTAAAATTTTTCTGAATCATCAGAAACGATCGAAGTAGGAACAATAGTCATTGCCCCACAATTACCATTCCTCATTTTTTGATTTTTTAGGGCAACAAAATTAGAATTCCGCCCGATTCCTAGATTTTCATGTGTTATAGCTCACGCCATCTGCATGGGACCAGGCGACCAGATCCGGATCGCCGAAAATTTTGCCAGACCATCAGAAACGACCTAAGGAACAATAGTCATCGCCTCACCATGATTGTTCCTCGTTTTTGAGCATTTTAGGGCCTTAAAATTGGAATTGCGCCCGATCCCTAAATTTTTGTGTGTTATAGACCACGTATCTGCATGGGCCCGAGTGGCCAGACCCGGATAGCCTAAAATTTTGTCGGACCATCAGAAACAACCTAAGGAACAATAGTCATTGCCTCGCCATCATCGTTCCTCTTTTTGGAGTTTTAGGATCATAAAATTGGAATTCCGTCTGAAATTCCGTCCAATTCAAGATTTTCGTATGCTATAGCCCACATCATCTGCATGGACAGGGGCGATCATACCCGGATCGCCTAAAATTTATTGGACCTTCAAAAACTACCTAAGGAACAATATTCATCGCTTAGCCATGATCGTTCCTCATTTTTGGGCGTTTTAGGGTCATAAAATTGGAATTGTGCCCGATTCTTAGATTTTCGTTTGTTATAGCCCACGCAATCTGCATGGGCCCAGGCGATCAGACCCGGATCGCGTAAAAAAATTTTGGATCATCTAAAATGACCTAAATAACAATAGTCATCGCCTCGCCATGATCGTTCCTCGTTTTTAGGTATTCTAGGTCCATAAAACTAAAATTGCGCCTGATTCCAGATTTTTGTGTGTTATAGCACACGCAATCTGCATGGGCCAAAGTGGCCTGACCCGGATTGCCTAAAAGTTTTCCCGGCCATCATAAAAGACCTAAGGAACAATAGTCGTCGCCTCACCCGGTTGTTCCTCATTTTTTGTCTTTCTAGAGCCATAAAACTAGAATTTGTTTGATTCTCAAATTTTTGTGTGCTATAGCCCACGCCATCTGAATCGGCCTGGACGATCGGACACGGTTCCAAACCTAAAATCTACCCAGACCATGAAAAACAACGTAAGGAACCATATTCATCTCCTCTACTCTTTTTTGGTGTTTTAGGGCCATAAAACTGGAATTTGGTCCAGATTTCGAGACTTTCGTGTGCTATAGCCCACGCCATCTGCATGGGCTCGGGCGTTCGGACCTAAATCGCCTAAACTTTTGTCAGACCATCAAAAAAAACCTTAGGAACAATAGTTATCGCCTCTCCATGACAATTCCTTATTTTTGGTGTTGTATGACCTCGAAACGTAATAAAATGAACTCGAAAGTGATTACGAAGCAATGAGTATTGGTCACTAAGTTGTTTTCAGTGGACCTACAGATTTTAGGCCTAACAGAAGAAGTTACAATTTGTTTTGCAAAATCAACATGTAGTTATACACACGAAAAGTGGATATAGTCCTAAATTCGTATAGCAAGACACTTAAACACTAAAAAATGAACCCGAAACACCAAAAAATGTTAGTCATGGTGAAGCGATGAGTATTGATCACTAGACCATTTTCTATTGACTTGAAAAATTTAAGGCCAGACAGAGTTCGTCAAAGAAATTATACAAAATCAGCATGTGCTAATACGCACGAAAAGGTGGATATAATCAAAAAATCATATAGTTGACCTCAAAATGCCATAAAAAGAACTCAAAAGTCATGGAGAAACTATGAGTATTGGTCAAAGGTCGTTTTCTATGGACTTACGAAATTTCAGGCCAGTTAGAGCTCGTCAAAAAATATTTTATTTAATTAGCATGTACTACTAGACACAAAATAATAGAAATAATTAAAATTTGAAATTGAAATTGAAAGTCATGGTTACTGGGTTGTTTTCAATGGGTGTACAAAATTTCAAGCCAATCAGAATCCGTCAAAAAAATTCTACAAATTCACCATGTGCTAATACAAACGAAAAAGTGTATATAATGACATATTCGTATTGCATTACCTCGAAACGTCATAAAAGAACTCAAAAGTCATGGAGAATCTATGAGTATTGGTCACTAGGCCATTACCTGTGGACCTACTAAATTTCAAACCAATCAATGTCCATCAAAAATATTCTACAAAATTAGCATGTACATTAACAAACGAAAAAAGTGGATATAATCAAAGTGACCATTACTCATTATTTTACCAAGAGTAACAGATTCATTTTATGATATTTTATGGTCATACAACACGAATTTATGATTATATCTACTTTTTGTGTGTATTAATACATATTGTTTTGTAAAAAAAATATCACGGACTCTGATTCCTGAATTTTATTAGGTCTATAGGAAACGGCATAATAACCAATACTCATCACATTGTTGTAACGACCCGGCTGGTCGTTATAAGAATTTATGCCCCGATCCCCTATTAATTGTTTTCCCAAGTCTATTTCTGCAAATTGAATTGCCGGGACATTCGGTTTTGAGTTTCGGACAGTTTTGGGACACTTAGTCCCTAAATGAGAACTTAGGTGTTGGAAAGTTTTCGGTAGTCGGAACAGTGTGAAGACGGCCTCGAAATGGAAATCTGATGGTTCCGTTAGCTCCGTTAGGTGATTTCGGGGTCGGGAGCGTGTTCGGAATGCATTTTGGAAGTTCGTAGCTCATTTAGGCTTGAAATGACGAAGCTTGAATTTTTGAAGTTTCTAGTTCGTTAGTGAGTTTTTGATCCGAGGGTCGAAATGGAATTCCGGAAGTTGCAGTAGTTCCGTCATGTCATTTGGGATGTGTGTGAAAAATTTGAGGTCATTCGGATGAGTTTAGACGTGTTTCGGCGTCAGATGTGAATTTTAGAATTTTCCTAAGTTCCTAGGCTTGAACCTATGCATATTCGATGATATTGATGTTATGAGACGTGTTTTTAAGGGTCGAACTAGTTTGAATAAGGTATTAGGGTCGGTTAGTGGTTTTGGTTGAGGTCCCGGGGGCCTCGGGGTTGTTTCGGATGCTTAACGGGAGAATTTGGGACTTATCAAATGGCTGAACCAGACCTCTTCTGGTGTTTTCGCAACTGCGAAGGTTTTCTCACTGGTGCGGACACCCAGGCGCAGTAGGGCTAATCGCAGGTGCGATGGCGAAGGATTTGGCCAGTGGTCGCAGGTGCGAAACCGCAGGCGCGACCAAACGACCGCAGTGCGGCCCCAGTGGACTTAAGTGAATTCCGCACCTGTGGTGCGGTACCGCAAGTGCGGTGATCGGGACCGCAGGTGCGAGACCAATGTGTGTTTATTCCAAAAATCCGAGGGTTTATTTCATAAGTTTAAAAATCGTTTGAGAGCTCGGGAATTGGCGATTTTCAGTGGGTTTTTGAAGAGAAGGATCATAGGTAACGTTTTCTAATCCTAATTCATTGTTAGACCATTAATCCCCGTTGTTTTCTTTAGTTTAATTATCAAAAATGGGGGGAAAACCATGGGAACTTGATGAACTTCCCCAAAATGAAATTCTGAGAATTTAAGGAGTTTTTGGCATCGGATTTCGATGTTTCTAGTCGAGTGAGTTCGTGAGTGAATGGGTGTCCGGAAAATATAACTTTTACCTGATTCCGAGACGTGGGCCCGAGGGGCGTTCTGGTTATTTTACCTAATTTCGCGCCTTAGCTTTGAATTAAATAATAGAATCAGTTGCTTGAGATGTTATTTACGATATGTAATTGTTTTGAATAGATTTGGGCCACTTGGAGTCGGATACTCGTGGCAAAAGTGTGGTTTCGAGTTGATTTTGAGCCGGTTCGAGGTAAGTGGCTTGTCTAACCTTGTGTGGGGGACCTTTCCCCTTAGGATGTGATATTTGGTAATTGAATGCCTCGTACGTGAGGTGACGAGCGCGTACTTGTGCTAATTGTTGAAAATCCGATTTACTTTAAGTATTTAGACTGAGTTTCTTTCTTACCTAGTTGCCCTAAATTGCCTATTTGTTTAAGTTGCTTTAATTGTACTATGTGAAGCATGTTAGGCTAGAACTACTTGTTGCCTTGTATTTTTGCACTCTATTTCTGAATATCTTCTTGTTGTGGCTG
>ML414612.1:132694-177034 GCA_005239525.1 Nicotiana knightiana | reverse complement strand
ATTGTACTACGTGAAGCATGTTAGGCTAGAACTACTTGTTGCCTTGTATTTTTGCACTCTATTTCTGAATATCTTCTTGTTGTGGCTGCGTATTTACATTGGGACTACAGATGTGGGATTTCGGTAGCTCCCCCCCTTGTTTGTTTACTTTGGGACTGCGGGTTAGATTCCCGATGGATCCCCCTGCACATTTACTTTGGGACTGAAGGTTAGATTCCCGATAGATCCCCCTGCATATTTACTTTGGGACTGCGGGTTCGATTCCCGATAGATCCCTCTGCATATTTACTTTGGGACTGCGGGTTCGATTCCCGATAGATCCCCCTGCACATATGACGGACTACAGGATGGTATCCCGGGAGATCCTTCGGATATACACATATGATGGACTACGGGACGGTACCCCGGGAGATCCACTGGACAGTTGAGAAAAGGACTACAGGACGGTATCCTGGGAGATCCTCATTGTTACCATTGTTATTGAGTTGTACATATTCCGTGTTTACTCCGCTCTTTGTGTTTCCGGGTTATTGCCTTGTTTAACCTGTCTTATTTCACTGTTGTACTCATTATTACTGCCTGTTTTCATACTGTAAATTCCTATTATATTGTTTAACCTCAGTAGGGCCCTGACCTTCCTCGTCACTACCCGACCGAGGTTAGGATTGGCCCTTCTGAGTACCGTTGTGGTGTAATCATGCCCCTTCCGCGCATGTTTTTCATGTGCAGATCCAGGTACCTCCACCCAAGCGCACTATCCCCGAGGTTGAGAGACCTAGAAGAGACTTCGAGATACATATGCCGCGTCCGCAGACCAGGAGTCTCTATCTTATTCCAGCTTTAGTGGAAAGTTTTTCCTTCCTTACAGTTGTTTAGACATTTCTGGAGTTAGAGTCGTGCATTACATTTCTGTTAGCCTGTTTTTCCCGTGAGTTCCCGGGTATTGGGGTGATATTGTAGACTTTCGCATTATTTTCTAGTTGTATATGCCGAGCGGCATTTATATACAGTCTTTCTTTTAGATTTGTTCAGTTTTTACTTAATTATTCCTCAAGTTATGTTGTCTTTTCCGCATTGTTAGGCTTACCTAGTTATAGGGACTAGGTGCCATCACGACATGTTCACGGAGGGCGAACTGGGGTCGTAACAAGTTGGTATCAGAGCTCTAGGTTCAGAGGAGTCACATAACACATGCCGATTTATTAGAGTCTCGTTGATCGGTACGGAGACGTCTGTACTTATCTACGAGGGGCTATGTAATTGTTTAGGAAAAATCCTTACTTCATTTGATTTCCTTGTCGTGCGATATTTTTTTTGACATCAATTCTAAACCTCTCTCTTATATTCTCTCACAGATGGTGAGGACACGTGCTACTCGGGACGATCAGGCACCCGCGCCCCCTACTGCAATCGTCAGAGGCCTGGGCCGAGGTAGGGTCCAAGGACGCGCACGTGGTGCAGCGAGAGCACCTGCGCGAGCTACCGCCAAGGTACCACCAGCAAATCCAGCCGAAGTCCAGGCACCTGACGCGCCTACTGCCACTACTACTCCAGCCCTTCAGGAGACGTTAGCTCAGTTCATGTCTATGTACACCACTCTGGCTCAGTCAGCGTTGCTTCCCCTTGCTGCAGCCACATCCCAGGCCGGGGGAGGAGCACAGACTCCCGCTGCCCGCACTCCTGAGCAGCGAGTGCATGTGGAGCAGGTCCCAGAGATCATTCATGTGCCGCATGTAGTGCCAGTTCAGCTCGAGGATGGGTCACCTGCTTCAGAGGACGAGCAGCGGAGACTTGAGAGGTTCAAAAAGTATGATCCTCCGGTATTCAGTGGACTAGCATCAGACGATGCCTTAGAGTTTCTAGAGGAGTGTCACCGTATTCTTCGCACTATGGGTATAGCCGGATCTAGTGGGGTTTCCTTTACTACCTTCCAGCTTCGCGGGGCCGCCTATGATTAGTGGTGCACTTATGAGTTAGATAGTGATGAGGCTGCTTCACTGAACTGGACCCAGTTCTCAGATATGTTCCTAAGAGAGTTTGTCCCTCAGAGCCTCAGGGACGCATGGCGCGTAGAGTTTGAGCATTTGCGCCAGTGTGCTATGACAGTTTCAGAGTATGCTATCTGTTACACCAGATTGGCTAGGCATGCGCCGCCTTTGGTTGCTACTGTCCGCGAAAGGGTTCGCCGGTTCATTGAGGGTCTTATCCCACCCATCAGATCTAGCATGGCTCGAGAGTTAGAGATAGACATTCCTTATCAGCAGGTAGTGAGCATTGCTAGGAGGATCGAGGGTATGCTCGCTAAGGAGCGAGAGGAGAGAGAGGCCAAGAGGTCTCGAGAGTTGGGCCACTACTCTAGTGCCTGTAGCTCAGCAGCAGGTCGACATGGTAGGGGTTATATGAGCCGCCCCATTCATTCAGCTCTTCCAGCAGCCAGCGGTACCCCAGCTCCACCCAGGCCTCAAGAGCCTTACTACGCACCTCCAGTTTCTAGCGCGCCTCCTGCGCGGGGTGCTTTCAGAGGTCAGTCTGGCAGACCTGGCCCTAGCCAGCCACAGCCACCACGTCCTCCCAGAGCTTGTTTTGAGTATGGCGATACACGCCATATGGTTAGGGACTTCCCCAGACTTGGTAGGGGTGCATCTTCACAGATTTTTCAGCCACAGCGTGCTCAGCAGAGTTCTCAGGCCATGATCACAGCTCCAGCTGCCATCCCATCTGCCCAGCCAGCTAGGGGCAGGGGTCGGGGAAGTAGAGGTCTCCCTCGAGGGGGAGGCCAGGCCAGATATTATGCTATTCCTTCTCGTACCGAGGTGCCTCCGATTTTATTATTACAAGTATTATACTGGTTTGTCACAGAGATGAATCAGTTCTATTCGATCCAGGATCCACGTATTCTTATGTGTCTTCTTGTTTTGCTCCGTATTTGGGCATAGCCCGAGATTCTTTGAGTTATCCTGTTTATGTTCTACTCCTGTGGGAGATTCCCTTGTTGTGGACCGCATTTAACAGTCGTGTTTGGTTACTATTCGTTGTTTTGAGACCAGTGCGAATTTATTGTTACTCAATATGGTGGATTTTTATATTATCTTGGGCATGGATTGGTTGTCTTCCCATTATGCTATTCTTGATTGTCACGCCAAGACCGTGACGCTGGCTATGCCAGGTATTCCGCCTGTTGAGTGGAGTGGTACCTTATATCACACTCCCAGTAGAGTTATCTCTTTCCTTAAAGCTAAGTGTATGGTTGAGAAAGGGTGTGCCGCGTATTTAGCTTATGTGAGAGATGTCAATGTTGATACCCCTTCTATTGATTCAGTTCCACTGGTACGGGATTATCCCGATGTGTTTCCAGCTGATCTTCCGGGCATGCAACCCGATAGAGACATTGATTTTGGCATTGATTTGTTGTCGGGCACTCAACCCATTTCCATTCCTCCGTACCGTATGGCTTCTTCTGAGTTGAAGGAGTTGAAGGATCAGTTACAAGAATTGCTTGATAAGGGTTTTATTCAACCCAGTGTTTCTCCTTGGGGTGCTCCTGTCTTGTTTGTGAAGAAAAATGATGGTTCTATGCGCATGTGTATCGATTATCGCCAGTTGAACAGGGTTACACTGAAGAACCATTATCCCTTGCCTCGTATTGATGACCTATTTGACCAGCTTCAGGGCGCACAGGTATTTTCTAATATTGATTTGCGCTCAGGTTACCATCAGTTGAAGATTCGGGAGCCGAATATCCCGAAGACTGCCTTCAGGACTCGGTATGGCCATTACGAGTTTCTAGTTATGTCATTTGGTCTGACTAATGCCCCAGCAGTATTTATGCATTTGATGCACAGTGTTTTCAGGCCATATCTCGACTCGTTCGTCACTGTTTTCATAGATGATATTCTTGTTTACTCCCCGGAGTCAGGAAGATCATGAGCAGCACCTGAGGACAGTGCTTCAGACCCTGAGAGAGAAGAAGTTGTATGCAAAGTTCTCAAAATGTGAGTTTTGGATGAGTTCTGTGGCATTCTTAGGCCACGTAGTATTGAATGAGGGCATTCGGGTGGATCCGAAGAAGGTAGAGGTCGTGCAGAGTTGGCCCAGGCCGTCCTCAGTTACAGAGATTCGCAGTTTCCTTGGCTTGGCGGGCTACTACCGTTGTTTTGTGGAGGGATTTTCATCGATTGCAGCCCCTATGACTAGATTGACCCAGAAGGGTGCTCCATTTCAGTGGACAGAGGAGTGCGAGGCGAGTTTTCAGAAGATCAAGACACCTTTGACTACAGTCCCAATCTTGGTATTGCCTACTGGTTTGGGGTCTTATACAGTTTATTGTAATGCCTCCCGAGTCGGCCTTGGAGCGGTGTTGATGCAGGACGGTAGGGTGATTGCCTACGCGTCCAGACAGTTGATGATACATGATAATAATTACCATGTCCATGACCTTGAGTTAGCTGCCATTGTTCATGCCTTGAAGATCTGGCGTCATTATTTGTACGGTGTGCCTTGTGAGATTTATACTGACCACCGGAGTTTGTAGCACATATTCAGGCAGAAGGATCTAAATTTGCGCCAGCGTAGATGGTTATAGTTGCTAAAGGGCTATGACATCACGATATTATACCACCCGGGGAAGGCCAATGTGGTGGCCGACGCCTTGAGTCGCCGGGCGGAGAGTTTGGCATACCTTGATGCAGCTGAGAGGCCTCTAGCCTTAGATGTTCAGTCCTTAGCCAGTAAGTTCGTGAGGTTGGATCTTTCTGAGCCTTGCCGGGTATTAGCTTGTATGGTTGCTCGATCTTAACTCCATGATCGTATTAGACAGCGCCAGTATGATGATCCCCACCTTTTAGTTCTCCGGGATAGAGTCCGGGGGGGTGATGCCAGGGATGTGATTATAGGAGAGGATGGGGTGATGAGGATGCAGGGCCGTATCAGTGTGCCCAACGTAGATGGGCTTCGGGAGTTGATTCTTTAGGAGGCCCATAGTTCGCGGTATTCCATCCATCCGGGTACCACGAAGATGTACTAGGATCTGAGACAGCACTATTGGTGGCGAACAATGAAGAAGGATATAGCAGAGTTTGTAGCGAAGTGTCTCAACTGTCAGCAGGTCAAATGTGAGCATCAGAGACCGGAAGGGTTACTTCAGCAGATTGAGCTTCCAGAGTGGAAGTGGGAACGGATCACCATGGACTTTGTGGTTGGACTTCCTCGGACTTTTAGGAAGCATGATGCTATTTGGGTGATTGTGGATCGGCTGACCAAATCAGCCCATTTCATTCTGGTACTGACTACTTATTCATCGGAGCGGTTGGCGGAGATTTATATCCGGGAGATCGTTCGTCTGCATGGTATTCCAGTTTCTATTATTTCAGACAGAGGTACTCAGTTCACTTCACGGTTCTGGAGAGCCATTCAGCAGGAGTTAGGTACCAGGGTGAAGTTGAGCACAGCATTTCACCCCCAGACGGACGGACTGTCCGAGCGCACTATTCAGATCCTTGAGGATATGCTCCGTGCGTGTGTGATTAAGTTTAGAGGGTCTTGGTATCAGTTCTTTCCATTGGCGGAGTTTGCTTACAACAAAAGTTATCAGTCCAGCATTCAGATGGCGCCGTATGAGGCTTTATATGGTAAGAGGTGCAGATCTCCGGGGGGTTGGTTTGAGCCGGGTGAGGCCAGGCTATTGGGCACAGAGTTGGTTCAGGATGCATTGGAGAAGGTCAAGGTGATTCAGTATAGACTCCATTCAGCCCAGTCCAAACAGAAGAGTTATGCGGATCGGAAGGTTCGTGATGTTTCATATATGGTCAGAGAGCAGGTTCTACTTCGGGTTTCGCCTATGAAGGGCGTTATGAGATTTGGGAAGAAAGGGAAGTTCAGTCCGATATTTATTGGCCCTTTTGAGATATTGAGGTGTGTTGGGGAGGTTGCTTATTGAGGTTGCCTTACCTCCCAGCTTGGCAGGAGTTCATCCGGTATTTCATGTTTCGATGCTCCGGAGATATCACGGTGAGCCGTCTCATGTCTTGGATTTCAGCTCAGTCCAATTGGACAAGGATCTATCATATGTTGAAGAGCCTGTAGCTATATTGGACAGGCAGGTCAGAAAGCTCAGGTCAAAAGATATTGCGCCAGTAAAGGTTCAGCGGAAGGGTCAGCCAGTCGAGGAGGCGACTTGGGAGACTGAGCAGGATATGCGGAGTCAGTACCCTCATCTTTTCCCAGCTTAAGGTATGTTTCTATGCTCGTTCGAGGACGAACGATTTTCTTAAGAGGGGGATGATGTAACGACCCGGTTGGCCGTTATAAGAATTTATGCCCCGATCCCCTATTAATTGTTTCCCCAAGTCTATTTCTGCTAAATTGAATTGCCGGGACATTCAGTTTTGAGTTTCGGAGAGTTTTGTGACACTTAGTCCCTAAATGAGAGCTTAGGTGTTGGAAAGTTACCCGTAGTCGGAACAGTGTGAATACAACCTCGGAATGGAAATTCGATGGTTCCGTTAGCTCCGTTAGGTGATTTCGGGGTTTGGAGCATGTTCGGAATGATTTTGGAAGTCCGTAGCTCATTTAGGCTTGAAATGCCGAAGCTTGAATTTTTTAAGTTTCCAGTTCGTTAGTGAGTTTTTGATCCGAGGGTCGAAATGGACTTCCGGAAGTTACAGTAGTTCCGTCATGTCATTTGGGATGCGTGTGCAAAATTTGAGGTCATTCGGATGAGTTTATACGTGTTTCGGCGTCGGATGTGAATTCAAGAATTTTCCTAAGNTGAGGTCCGGGGGGCCTCGGGGTTGTTTCGGATGCTTAACGGGAGAATTTGGGACTTATCAAATGGCTGAACCAGACCTCTTCTGGTGTTTTCGCACCTGCGAAGGTTTTCCCGCAGGTGCGGTACGGCTGATCGCAGGTGCGATGGTGAGGGATTTGGCCAGTGGTCGCAGATGCGACCTGAGTTCCGCAAGTGCGGAACCGCAGGCGTGACCAAACGATCGCAGGTGCGGCCCCAGTGGACTTAAGTGAATTCCGCACCTCCGATACTTTTTCCGCAGGTGCGGTACCGCAGGTGCAATGATCGCGACCGCAGGTGCGAGACCCTTGTGTGTTTATTCCAAAAATCTGAGGGTTTATTTCATAAGTCTAAAAATCATTTGAGAGCTCGGGAATTGGCGATTTTCAGTGGGTTTTTGAAGAGAAGGATCATAGGTAACGTTTTCTAATCCTAATTCATTGTTAGACCATTAATCCCCGTTGTTTTCTTTAGTTTAGTTATCAAAAATGGGGGGGGGAACCATGGGAACTTGATGAACTTCCCCAAAACGAAATTCTGGGAATTTAAGGGGTTTTTGGCATCGGATTTCGATGTTTCTGGTCGAGTGAGTTCGTGAGTGAATGGGTGTCCGGAAAATATAACTTTTACCCGATTCCGAGACGTGGGCCCGAGGGGCATTTTGGTCATTTTACCTAATTTCGCGCCTTAGCTTTGAATTAAATAGTAGAATCAGTTGCTTGAGATGTTATTTACGATATGTAATTGTTTTGAATAGATTTGGGCCACTTGGAGTCGGATACTCATGGCAAAAGTGTGGTTTCGAGTTGATTTTGAGCCGGTTCGAGGTAAGTGGCTTGTCTAACCTTGGGGGGGGGACCTTTCCCCTTAGGATGTGATATTTGGTAATTGAATGCCTCGTACGTGAGGTGACGAGCGCGTACTTGTGCTAATTGTTGAAAATCCGGTTTTACTTTAAGTATTTAGACTGAGTTTCTTTCTTACCTGTTTTATTCTACTTGCAATTATAGTCTATGTTAGCTTAGAAAAGCATGCCTAGTTGCCCTAAATTGCCTATTTGCTTAAGTTGCTTTAATTGTACTACGTGAAGCATGTTAGGCTAGAACTACTTGTTGCCTTGTATTTTTGCACTCTATTTCTGAATATCTTCTTGTTGTGGCTGCGTATTTACATTGGGACTACGGATGTGGGATTCCGGTAGCTCCACCCCTTATTTTTTTACTTTGGGACTGCGGGTTAGATTCCCGATAGATCCCCCTACATATTTACTTTGGGACTGCGGGTTCGATTCTCGATAGATCCCCCTGCACATATGATGGACTACGGGACGGTATCCCGAGAGATTCTTCAAATATACACATATGATAGACTACGGGACGGTATCCCGGGAGATCCTTCGGATATACACATATGATGGACTATGGGACGGTATCCCGGGAGATCCACTGGACAGTTGAGAAAAGGACTACAGGACGGTATCCTGGGAGATCCTCATCGTTACTATTGTTATTGAGCTGTACATATTCTGTGTTTACTCTGCTCTTTGTGTTTCCGGGTTATTGCCTTGTTTAACCTGTCTTATTTCACTGTTGTACTCATTATTACTGCCTGTTTTCATACTGTAAATTCCTATTATATTGTTTAACCTCAGTAGGGCCCTGACCTTCCTCGTCACTACCCGACCGAGGTTAGGCTTGGCACTTACTGAGTACCGCTGTGGTGTACTCATGCCCCTTCTGCGCATGTTTTTCATGTGCAGATCCAGGTACCTCCACCCAAGTGCACTATCCCCGAGGTTGAGAGACATAGCAGAGACTTCGAGGTACATCTGCCGCGTCCGCAGACCAGGAGTCTTTATCTTATTCCAGCTTTAGTGGAAAGTTTTTCCTTCCTTACAGTTGTTTAGACATTTCTGGAGTTAGAGCCGTGCATTACATTTCTTTTAGCCTGTGTTTCCCGTGAGTTCCCGGGTTTTGGGGTGATATTGTAGACTTCCGCATTATTTTCTAGTTGTATATGCCGAGCGGCATTTATATACAGTCTTTCTTTTAGATTTGTTCATTTTTTACTTAATTATTCCGCAAGTTATGTTGTCTTCTCCGCATTGTTAGGCTTACCTAGTTATAGGGACTAGGTGCCATCACGACATGTTCGCGGAGGGCGAACTGGGGTCGTGACAATTGCATAATTATTGGATTCATTTTGGGGAGTTTCGTGGTCATGTAACACAAAATTGTTATATTCATTATTTCATGTGTATTAGTGCATGCTGATTTTGTGAAATATATTTGGCGGACGCTAATTGGCCTGAAATTTCGTAGGTCCATTGGAAACATCCTAATGAATAATACTCATTGGTTTGCCATGAATTTTGGGTTCATTATTTGGTGTTTAGGAACCATGCAATATAAATTTGTGATTATTTTTATGTGTATTAGTACAAGCTAATACACATTGGGTCTTGGAACATTGGGACGTTGTCGGGGAAGTCTATAGAGTTAGCTAAGATTCTCCGAAAGAGGAAGATCAACATAGTGTGTGTTCAGGAGACTATATGGAAGGGTACTAGGGCACGAGATGTAGACGGGTTTAAACTATGGTACTCGGGGAGCGCTGCGGGCAAGAATGGGGTAGGTATTTTAGTAGACAAAGACCTCAGGGAGCTCGTGGTTGAGGTTAGGAGGGTAAATAATAGGTTGATGAGTATTAAGTTGTTAGTTGGTGGGTTTACTGTTAACGTGATTATTGCATACACTCCTCAAGTAGGTTTGGACCAGGAAGTCAAGAAGCAATTTTGGGACGATTTGGATGAGATGGTGCGTAGTATCCCGCAGACAGAGAAGTTGTTCATTGGCGGAGATTTCAATGGCCATATTGGGTCTAGTCCTAGGGGTTATGATGATGTGCATGGCGGTTACGGTTTTGGGGATAGGAATGAGGGAGGTAATTCACTATTAGAGTTTGCTAGAGCTTTTGATTTGGTTATAGCTAACTCGAGTTTCCAGAAGAGGGAAGAGAACCTGGTCACTTTCCGAAATTCAATGGGCAAGACTCAGATTGATTACCTTCTCTGCAGATAATGCGATAAAGGTTTGTGCATTGACTGCAAGGTCATCCCGAGTGAGCACCTCACGACTCTGCATAGGCTCTTAGTTATGGACCTGGAGATCAAGAGGAGTAGGAGAAAAAGGGCAGGGTGTAGGCAACCTAAGGAGTAACTTGACCAGGGACAAATCTCAGGAGTTAGGGGAGAAGTTGTTGGCTATGAGGGCCTGGATGAGTATGGGGGACGCGTCTAGGATGTGGTCCATGACTGCGGATTGCATTAGGGTAGCTGCAAGAGAGGTGTTAGGGGTTACAAAGGGTTCCCCTGGGGGTCATAAAGGGGACTGGTGGTGGAATGGAGACGTTCAAGGTAAAGTGGAAGCTAAGAAAGCTGCTTATGTGAAGCTAGTAGAGAGTACAAACGAGAAGGAAAAAAGGACTTATCGGGAGTGTTACATAAAGGCAAAGAAAGAGGCAAAGTTAGCAATCACGACGGCTAAGAACGCAGCATTTGCTCGTTTGTACGAGGAACTCGAGGGCAAAGGTGGGGACAAGAGGTTGTACCGGTTGGCCAAGGTGAGGGAGAGGAAATCCCGGGACTTAGACCAAGCCAAATGCATCAAGGACGAGGATGGTAAAGTGTTGATGGACAAGGCACTCATTAGGAGAAGATGGCAAACATACTTCCATAAACTGTTGAATGAGGAGGGGGATAGACGCATTGTGCTGGGTGAGTTGGAGCACTCCGAGAGTCGGCGAGATTTTGGGTACTGTAGGCGGATTACGGTAGAGGAAGTGGAAGGAGCGATGCGTCAGATGTGCAGGGGTAGAGCAACGGGGCCAGACGAAATCCCGATGGAATTCTGGAAGAGCGCAAGGCGGGTAGGTTTGGAGTGGCTCGCTAGGCTGTTTAATGTTATTTTTAAGGGGAAGAAGATGTCCGAAGAATAGAGGTGGAGTACGATGGTTCCGCTTTACAAGAACAAGGGTGATATCCAAAATTGCAAAAATTATAGAGGTATCAAGTTATTGAGTCACACTATGAAGATTTGGGAGAGAGTGGTGGAGGCCATGGTGAGGAGGTGCGTGTCTATTTCGCATAATCAGTTTGGATTTATGTCGAGGCGTTCGACTACAAAAGCGATTCATCTGGTAAGGATATTAGTGGAGAATTACAGGGAAAGGAAGAAGGATTTGCATATGGTGTTTATTGACCTTGAGAAGGCATACGATAAAGTTCCGAGGGAGGTCTTGTGGAGGTGTTTGGAGGTTAGCGGCGTTCCGGTAGCGTACATTAGGGTGATTAAGGATATGTATGATGAGGCTAAGACTCGGGTGAGGACTGTGGGTGGTGACTCGGACCATTTCCCTGTGGTGATGGGGTTGCACCAGGGATCGGCTCTTAGCCCATTTTTGTTTGCCTTGGCGATGGATGTACTATCGCGTCACATCCACGGGAGGTGCCTTGATGCATGCTATTTGCCGATGATATCGTGTTGATTGACGAGACGCGTAGCGAAGTTAACGCGAGGTTGGAGGTTTGGAGACAGACCTTGGAGTCTAAAGGTTTCAAACTGAATAGAACCAAGACAGAATACTTGGAGCTTAGTTCAGTGACGGGACCCATGATGCAGATGTAGAGGTTAAGCTTGATGCTCAAGTTATCCCCAAGAGAGTGAGTTTTAAGTATCTCGGGTCTATTATCCAGGGTAATAGGGAGATTGACGAAGATGTCACGCATCGAATCGGAGCGGGATGGATGAAGTGGAGGCTCGCTTCCGGTGTTTTATGTGATAGGAATGTGCCGCTAAGAGTTAAGGGTAAGTTTTATCGAGTAGTGGTTCGACCGGCTATGCTGTATGGAGCTGAGTGTTGGCCAGTCAAGAACTCCCACGTGTAGAAGATGAGAGTAGCAGAGATGAGGATGTTGTGATGGATGTGTGGGTGCACCAGGAAAGATAGGATTAAGAATGAAGTTATGCGGGACAGAGTGGGAGTAGCCTCCATGGAGGACAAGATGCGTGAGTTGAGGCTGCGAGGTTCGGACATGTTAAGAGAAGAAGCATTGATGCTCCTGTTAGTAGGTGTGAGACGTTGGCCATGGAGAGTTTGAGAAGAGGTCGAGAGAGGCCTAAGAAGTATCGGGGAGAGGTGATTAGGCAGGACATGGCGATGCTTCAGCTCACTGAGGACATGACACTTGATAGGAGGGTGTGGAGGTCGAGGATTAAGTTAGAAGGTTAGTAGGTAGTTTATAGTGTTCACCGATAGGTTTAGTAGCATGCATTTCTCTTGATATTCTTAGATTTTATTACGGTATGTAGTTATGTTCGTTTCAGATATTGTATTTCCTGTTGCTATTATTGGATACTATTTATCCTATATTACGGTATGTGATTCTTATTTTTATTTTTATTTTTATTTTTATTTTTATTTTTATTTTTATTTTTTATTTTTTATTTTTTGTTTTTTGTTTTTTGTTTTTTGTTTTTATTTTTATTGTTTTTTTTTTCTTTATTTTTTTTTTTAATTTTTTGGTTTTTAGCCGAGGGTCTATTGGAAACAGCCTCTCTACCTGCACTAGGTAGGGGTAAGGTTTGCGTACAGACTACCCTCCCCAGACCCCACATGTTGGGACTAGACTGGGTTTGTTGTTGTTGTTGTTAGTACATGCTAATTTTGTTTTAAACAATGATGAACTCCGCTTGGCCTGAAATTTTGTAGGTTTATAGGAATGGACCAGTGAGCCATACTCATGGCTTCTCCATGACTTTCGGGTTTATTTAAGGGTGATGCATTATGAATTTTTGGTTATATCCATTTTTTTGGTATGTATTAGTACATGCTTATTTTGTAGAATTCTTTTGTCGGACTATGATTGGCCTGAAACTTTCTGGATACATATGAGATGGCCTAGCGACTAATATTCATTGTTTCGCCATGACTTTCAGGTTCATTTTATAGAGTTTTGTGGCCACGCATTACGAATTTATGATTATATCCATTTCTTCATGTATATTAGTACATGATTATTTTGTAAAATAAATTTCATAGACTCCAATTGGCTTGACATTGTCCATGAAAAATAACCTAGCGACCAATACTTGTTGCTTCACTATGACTTTTCAGTTTGATTTTTTGGCATTTCAGGGTCATGTAACACGGGTTTATGATTACAACTATATTTCAATGTCGATTTGTTACATACTAATTTTGTAGAATTTTTTATTTATTGGCTTCGAGTGACCTGAGATTTCATAGACCCGTAGAGAATGATCTACTGACCAATTTTTGCCATAACTTTTGGGTAATTTTTTTTTTTTTTTTTGGTATTTTAAAGTCATGCAACATATATATGTGACTATATCCACTTTTTTGGTGTGTACATGCTAATTTCGTATAAAAATTTGACGGGTTCCGATTGCCCTGAAATTTCATAAGTTCATAGGATATAGTTAGTGATCAATACTCATTACTTCGTCATATTTGGGTTTATTTTATACCATCCGCGGTCATGCTAATTTAAAAAAAAATTGACGAATTCCAATTGGCCTGAAATTTTTAGGTCCATAGGAAATGGCCTAGTGACCAAGATTCATCACTTCACCACGACTTTCGATTATTTTATGGCGTTTCGTGATTATGCAATACGAATTTTTGACTATATCCACTTTCTCATATGTATTAGTACATGATTATTTGTGTTAATAGCACGGGCTAATTAGTTTTTGGACTGGTCATTGAAAAATAGCCAGTGTTTACAAAGTCATTGAAAAATAGCCAGATAAAATAGCCAGATAATTTAAAAGTTTATTATCTAACCTATTTTTTACCAGATAATTTAAATGGATAACTATTGTTTTTATCCATTTTGGCACCACTACAAGTAAGATTAGGAGTTGCAAAACTAAATATTTTTATCATTAGGGACATTCAACCTAAAGGCTGTGACTCAAAAATCCTCCATTTTGCAATCCTTACAGAAAAAAATTAATAAAGAACTTCTGTTCTTATTAGTGCTTAACCAAAGTGAAACTGAGCATCTCCGAAGAAAATACTTACTGGTACCAAGTGTTTATATTAAAAAAAAGAAATTTAACTTATATACGTAAGTGATAATAATTTATTATTTAAAAACACATAATTGACATATTCCGCAGTCAATCCAAAAAGTTCCAAAGTCCAAATGATTATCGACGAGTCCAACCTTGCCGATTTGGAGTACATTGGAAGTCATTATCAACTTACTTCAAACATACCAAAAATGGAAGGTTTCATCAACTAAGGGAAAAGTTACTGAAGCAGGTCCTTAGCTAGACTTGTTATCTCCCAAAAGGACTATAGTTGGGTACGAAATTTTCCAACGACACTGGTTGAAGATGTAGAGTTCTCTGATGGATTAGCTAATAATCCAAATCAAATATGGGATAAAGTTAATCCCAAATTCTATCACAGAATTACTATCCTTGTCTCATGTACCAAACGACCCCTTAATATTATTTTGGAGCTTAAACTCCAAGAGAACTGTCACATCCAATGCATGCACAATACCTTTAAGATCGTTACTGCTTTGACAGAAGAATTGATACTCGGACAACATCACCAAACATCGAGTGGATTAAAACCCATTAAAGCAATAAAGGCAAACATGTTACTCTGTGATTCCTCAAAATAACAAGGATAAACCAAAAGCAAAAGAAATCTAACTGCTACAATATCAAGCACACCACCCTCCATTCCTCAAAACTTATTCAACACATTTTGGTCTTCCAATCTGATGATATGAGACCAATTCTTTTCCAGCAACAACATTCCAAACATCCCAAAATATCCCCAACGATAGTTTAAAGGAACAAGACACTATTGTCCTAACAAAATCCAAAGCATGAAAAGCATAACAATCAAAGCCTATAGAATGTGCTGTTTTTGCAGTCTCTTCTTTGTCTTTGCTTAGTACCTGTAGTGAGGAGGCTTGTAAGGACCTTCAACTGGTACACTAATGTAGTCAGCTTGATCCTTGGAAAGCTTAGTGAGCCTTGCTCCAAGCTTTCCAAGATGAAGTGCAGCAACCTTCTCGTCGAGGTGCTTTGGCAAGACGTACACCTTCTTCTCATACTTGCCGCTGCTCTTTTCCTTCCACAACTCGAGCTGGGCAATGACTTGGTTAGTGAAAGAGCATGACATGACGAAGCTGGGGTGGCCGGTGGCGCATCCCAAGTTCATGAGACGACCCTCGGCTAAGACAATGATACCGCTGTTGGTGTCTGGGAAGACCCATCTGTCAGTCTGGGGCTTGATTGTGATCCTCTTCACTCCAGGGAAGGTCTCGAGACCGAGCATGTCGATTTCATTGTCAAAGTGACCAATGTTGCAGACAATGGCATTGTTCTTCATCTTCCTCATGTGGTCAACCATGATGATGTCCTTGTTACCGGTTGTGGTAACAAAGATATCAACATCTGAAACAACATCCTCAAGGGTAAGGACCTGAAGACCTTCCATGGTGGCCTGGAGAGCACAGATTGGATCAATCTCAGTCACGATCACACGTGCACCGGCTTGCTTCAAAGCAGCAGCACAACCCTTGCCAACATCTCCATAACCAGCAACAAGAGCAACCTTTCCGGCAATCATAACATCAGTAGCCCTCATGAGACCATCGGGCAGTGAGTGGCGGCATCCATACAAGTTATCAAACTGGAAAACCGAAAAAGATCAACACAACTATCAGTCTATGAGCTACATAATAACATTACCTTGGTTTATAGCTAAATCAACTACATTAGGTATCTCCAACAATTAAGGGAAGGATCATTACTTGATTCCTCAAACCAATACTGCTACCAACTCAAAAGACAGCAGCTTTTGCAAAATTAAACATACATTGATCAAATATGGGACCAATAAGTAAACATACCTAAACGAATCATGTTCCAATTCTTCAGCATGGTAATATGTGGAACCAACCCATATGAGAAATACAGGTACACACTTTATGCATTAATCTAGAAGGATAATCATTCTTTCTCTGCTTAACAATAAAGATAGGGTGAAATATGTATCTATTCCATGAATATATCACCAAATAAAGTTACAATTTTCCAATCAGTGAATATAAGAACAAAAATAAAGTCAATACTATAACTACAAACTAAACACGTGAGAAATGAGGCAAAATCAAAACTTACATACTAAAGACAAAACATTCATTTCCACCCCTTACCAAAACAGTCAAGATGCATTTAGAAGATTCAACTAATCATTTACTCTATACTTAACAAAACAGATCAACCAACATTAAGCTAAATTATAGTTCCTCTGTGTTAGATCCGATCAATTAACAACCATTTACATCGGATCTAAATCACAACAAGCATATAAACACAGATGGAACGCAGATCTGAAACACAAGAAACAAAATAAATAAGTATGAAAACACATATATACCTTGCTCTTGGTAACGGAGTCATTAACATTGATAGCAGGGAAAAGCAAAGTTCCATTAGCCTGCATTTGGTAAAGTCTCTTAACACCAGTAGTAGTTTCCTCAGAAACACCAACAAGTCTCTCCTTCATCTTAGTGTATTTTAAAGGATCAGTTTTCAACCCGTCCCTAATAATAGTAAGCACAAGCTGAAACTCGGCATTATCAGTAGAACTTGGATCTGGTAATTTACCAGATTTAGCATATTCCTCTTCAGCTTTTACACCTTCATGAATCAAAAGTGTAGCATCACCACCATCATCAACAATCAAATCGGGTCCACCACCCGGGCCCCAATCAAGGGCTCGTTCAGTACACCACCAGTACTCCTGCAAAGTCTCGCCCTTCCACGCGAACACGGCGGCGCTATCACGCGCTATAGCAGCCGCGGCGTGGTCCTGGGTAGAGAAAATGTTGCAAGAGCACCATCTGACCTCAGCGCCTAGAGCAGTTAGGGTTTCGATAAGGACAGCGGTTTGAATTGTCATGTGTAGAGATCCAGTGATTTTGGCACCTTTAAATGGCTGTGACGGACCGAATTCGGTCCGGCAAGCCATAAGACCAGGCATTTCGACTTCGGCAAGCTCGATTTCGAGCCGGCCAAAGTCGGCCTGAGACATGTCCTTGACCTTGTATTCACGGCCAGAGGTGGTTTTCTCGACGAGCAAAGCCATGGTTATAGAGAGAGAGAGTAAAAGGCAGAGAGAGAAAGTGGAAATGGAGGCCTCTCTTCAATGGGGTTTTTGAAAGAAGAGAGTGTAGCGCAGAGGTATTTGTGGAGAGGAGAGTGATATAAATAGGTTTAAGGATGGAAATGGACGGCTGAGATTTGTGTAGAGAGCCGCGCTTTAGATCTGAAGATCGGTTGGGAGATCTGTAAAAAGGTTGGTTTTACCGTCTGGATCGGGGTAATTGGCCCTATTACGGTGGAGAGATGGTAAAAAAATTTAAACTTTTACTTTTCTGTTTGTAAGTGGGCGATGTGAAAATATTATTTGAAATTTAGAGTTGCTTTTTAACATGAATATAATTTCAGGGTTATTTTAAAGTTTTGTGAGTGATTTTAATGAAAATTTTGAAAAATAATTTTATGGAATTCTTCAAATTTTTGAAAATTTCCAAAATACATATTCAAATAAAAATTAAAAATTTTACGAACGAATGCTAATTTCAGAAAAGGGAAAATTTTCTTATGCCTGAGCAGGCTCCAAATGTTTTTCATTTTGAAGAATTAACTCAAATAACGACCACCCAACCACTTAAACTAAAAATAACCTATGGAGGTATAAGATATGTATAATTTATGTATTATATGTGTATAATTATATGTAATCTATGTATATGACTAGAAAAAATAAATAATGAATTTGACCGGCTATTTATATAAAAATTCTTTATTTTTGCGATTTTGAGAGTAAATTCATGATTTGATTACCAAAGAAATTAGAGTAAGATCACTTCCCTTAAGTTCAATGTATGGAAATGGAAAATTAAATTGGACTGTATTGAACTTTATGACAAGCAATAAATATTAAACTAATTCTAGAAAAACAATTAACATCCATATAGTTAGTAATTAAACAAAAATAAAAACAGTAAATAGTTGAATTGTACCACGATTTGCCCCTATTGCTATATTGACATGCACACCACTAACAAGGACACAACCACCATTCATAATAGTAAGCAATCGCCTTGAAGTTTTGAAATTCGGTTACATTTTACTATTAAGGCCATTATATTTATAAAAAAAAAAGTTGCTCGTTACACAAGGCATCATACGTTTATGCAGGGTTTCGGAAAGGGTCATATCATACGTATGTCTTGCCTTCGTTTATTTATCTCTTGCTTATTATTTGTAATCCATTTAATTGTGTTTTTTCTTTTGCTTGTTTACAGGTTGATATTTATAATGTGGTATCATCCCACATAGAAAGAAAGTGCGTGGAGCCGCAGCACAATTTGTTGGTTTGCTAATGTAAAGTGAGGAGTTGAGACTGAACTGGCGAACCGAAACCACTTTCATAACCATATTCAAATTATTACAAAGACAGAAACCTAAGTCGAATTAAGAATAGAAAGTAGTCGTTCCTTAGACAAGGCCCGTGTGTTTGAGTATCTCTGATGTATATAATGTATATACAATGAACTGCACTAATTCTAAATCCAAAGAGCTTATTTAGGATCCACATCTATACGAGCATTGGTTGAGCCAGAATTTTCATCAAGGGTGCCAAAATATAAATAATTAGATATATCAAAAAATCAAGGGGAGTTAACGTATAGTAAATATACATAAAATAAAAAAATTTATCTAGTAATATAGTATAATTTTCCGGCGAAGGTGTGTCGCTTAACACCCCTTGATTCAATGTCGCTCCACCACTATATACAAGGAAATAGTTTAAGTACTAGGTTAAACAAGCATCAAGTAAATACGATTTATTCTACGCATTAAAAAGTTAACAAGTACTCTTGATTTAACTTAGCAAATTTTCCTGAGCCGAGGATATACCGGAAACAGTCTTTCTGTCTTCTTAAAGGTAGGAGTAAGGACTGCTTTGCCCTCCTCAACCTCACTTGTGAGACTACACTTGGTATATTTGTTGTTGTTTGTATTTTACTTAGCAAATTTGACTTGACCGTCTACGTTTAATCTACCTTTTTTTGTTCATCTTATAATTAGTATATCGTGATTTACGATCCAACTTGGGAAGATGTGCTCCCAAGACATATGTAAGGGAGAGTTCTTTATATCAAAATTGTTAAGTTATGAACAAGCTTAGACTATATATATGTATCGAAAAATATATGTATCCTTATATATATATATATATATGTAGGAATAAGGACTACTCTACCTTCCCGAGACTTCAATTATGAGACTACACTTAATATATTATTGTTGTTATTGTATTTAAATTAGCGAATTTACCTTTTTTTTTGTTCATATTATAACTAGCACATCATCATTTACGATCCAACTTGGGACGATGTGCTCCCAAGACGTAAAAATTGTACGGGGCACCCTATTTGGTCACCTCCATTTAACCTATATCTATTTTTTTTAAATTATTTAACCTATACCCTAATTTTTACAACTTCAGCCATATGATTTTGGTTTCGTTCAAAGAGACAACGTAATCAATTCTCATTAATTTTGGATTGGAATCAGTTGTGGCTCAACGTAACCTTCCAGATGGTTTGTTAAATCGCAGTATAGTTGGAGTCTTTGTTAGTGGGACAGTAATAGACATTAGTTAGTCTTTTGTTATTTTGGGATTATTGGATTAACAAAACAAAATTGGGTTTGGAGGTTTCTTCTTACATGTCATATCCATATGGTCCAGCTGCCAATTGTCAGCTTGCTTCAAGTCCTATAACTTGAGCTAAAATATGCTGAAGTTTAGCAAATAGAGAACAAAACTCCAGCTAGTAGAATGTTTAAGTCCAGCAATTACAAACAAAAACTTCAGCCAATACTAAGTTTACGCGAAAAACTTCAGCTAAAACATGCTTAATTTCAGCAAATAGAGAACAAAACTTCAGCTAGTAGAATGCTTAAGTTCAACAATTACAAACAAAAACTTCAGCCAACACTAAGTTTACACGAAAAAAATTCAGCTAAAACATGCTTAAGTTCAGCAAATAGAGAACAAAACTTCAGCTAGTAGAATGCATAAGTTCAGCAATTACAAACAACTTCAGGCCCGTCTACTAGAATGTTGAAGTTTGTGTGATTGTCTTTGCTACTTCAGGCCCGTATGCCTGAAGTTTACGCGAAAAGTGGGTACGCTTATAATTTTTTTTGCAAAGCGAGTATAAGTTAAAACGTGACCCAAAAAGCTGATATAGATGCAAATGCCCCTCCCAAGACACAACATGTAAGAGAGAGTTCTCTATATCAGAATTTGCTAAGTTATGAACAAGCTTAGACTATATGTATTAAAAAATTCATTAAATAAGAATTATAACAAATAGCGGCTCATCCAACCACTTAAGTTAAAAATAGCGGATGAAGATTTAATATATGTCTAATTTGTATGTTACATGTATATAAATGTGTATACTCAATTTATAATGTATGCAAATTGCTAGAATAAGTAAACAATGAATATGGCCGGTTATTTGTAAGATTCATTATTTACTTTTTTTAGCCGGCATACATAAATTATATATTAATTATACACAATTATACATATATTAAATATCTAGAGGTTATTTTTAGTTTAAGAGATTAGGTGGACGGCTATATGAATTAATTCTTCCTAGATATATGATTATTTTAAATTCAGTAAATCAAATGGATGCGACAAAATTACGAATTTGAACTCAAAAAGTTCAAATCCTAAATATGCCTCTCAATATGTACGATGCATCGGATGTGACTGCTATTCTTCTAATGAGCATCTGAATTTTATTTTATTTTCAATTTCGTGGAATTCCAGATAGTATTAATTATTTTTTCTATTTTCACCAACTTCCTGGTTTGGTAAAGAGTAGTGTTTTCCTCCATAATTGGACAAGTTGAAAAATAGGGCAAAAAGGTTGGTAGTAGTGGTTGAGTTGAATTTCTTAAGCAACCATATTTCGTTGAAAAGGAATACAATAGTTTTTTCCTCTCTTGTGGTGGGAAATCTTCAATTTAATTAGTTTAATCTTTTAATACTTTTCAGAAAGATGGTTGGTAAAAGACATTAATGTCATAACAAATTCGGGGGCAATATTTGAACCCAATATATTTGACGTGAAACATAAATTTATATATAAAAATTCATTAAAATTATAATAAATAGTTGATATGAACCCCTAATTTTGAATAATATAACGAGTTCAATATTACAAATCTTAAGTGTTAAACCCATAAAATTTAAATTCTGTAATTGCCACTATTTCTTTACTTAAATAAAAAGGGGGCAAAAAATGCAAGTATTCTTGTCGTGGACTAGACGACTAGTAGTGCTCCTTCACCTACCAAAAAGGGAGCTAAAAATCGAAACATGAATTAAGCAAATGAAATTGTCTTATAAGGAAGTCGTCTTTCAGTTTAAAAAGCAGCATAGTTCGAAGTTTATGAGTTATAAATTTGTTTTTAAATATTGAATTTGTAATTAAATATTTATAATTATTTAATAAATTTTTATAAATATAAAGTTTAAACTAAAGCTATTAAGTTCGTTACTAATACTGTATCACCTCCCGTCATTTGCTTGCCTCCTTTCAATTTAAAAACCCTAATGACATATTATTTAGTTGCTAGAAGCTAACTGTCATAAGCTCGCTCTTCGGGTCTTGCTTCTGACGTAGGACGCCAAGCATTTTGCCAGATCCGTCCCGTTACCGTTTGGGAGCCTCTTTCTCCATTGGTACTTCTGCTACTGAGAGATTTCTTGCGAAATTTCTTGAAGTTTTATAAATGATGAACATTTGATCCACTTGATATTTTGTGTAATATATTTAAACCTGAAATCAATTTCTACTCTCACAATACCTAGAGAGTAGCAAAAATGGAATGTCAACAATTAACGGAGGTGGATATAGGATTTAAGTTTTATGGATTTAATTTGTAAAGTTTTTAGCATTGAACTCATTGTANTATATATATATATATATATATATATATATATATATATTGCTATAGATTGTAATATTATTGAATTTTTACGCATAAATTGATACTCCGCACCAAAAATATTGGGTTCAGTTGAACCTCGTATCCATGCCTTGCATCTGTCTCTGACGACCAATTTCTCATGCACGAAATAAAACATGTATAAAGTTAGAGGCGGATCTAGGATTTAAGTTTTACGGGTTCAACCTTTAAGGTTTTAGCATTGAACACATTGTATTTTTAAAATGATGCGTTCATGTTGCTATATACTACAATATTAATAATTTTTACACATACATTTATGTTGCGCACTAAAAATATTAGATTTTGTTGAACCTGGTACCGATACATTGCATCCGCCTCTGTATAAGGTTATTTTTTCTAATCAAGGTAAAAAGAATCACATCTTTTGCATAGATATTATAATTAAGTTCTTCATATGACATAAAAAGTTATTATCTCAGAATTATTATATTATATGACAATCAAAATATATCTATGCTTATACTTAAGGGACTATTTTAAGGTTTTTTTTTTCTCAGATAGAAAAGGGTGAGACAACGCATTCCAAGTATCTGGCTAGCGCCGGGCACCCACCAGGGAGCTGCCCCAGTTTCCATTCTGCCTCCAGCGTCATAGGTGGCGCCCAGCCCTGCCTGTGGCACCCAAAATCGCCAACTTGTTCGGTTTTTGCGTTTTCGTCCGTTGTGGCTCTAATTTCGCGCGTTTCAACCCCGATTGATCCCGAATCATTCCTAAACATAAAATCATTTCAAATTAATATAAGTCATCATATTTAGCAACTAAAACTCACGAAACAAAAGTAAAATACGAGGCGATATACATAGAAATATATATTTTTTAAGCTAAAGATCAATAATCATTAAAGGTTTGGGACGTAAATTCACCAGCATTATCAAGACGAAGTGTCTTAATTGCATAATCTGAAAAATGTGCTCTTAATCTTATTAATTGAGCTAGTAACTTCGCAAAGGCCAAATTGCGTGTTGATAACAAGTACACATGTGACCATCTTGTAGATGCATCTATTAAAATCATATAATATCTGAATGGTCCACATGGAGGGTGCATGGGCCCACATATATCACCATGTATACGTTCCAAAAATGCAGGAGATTCAACTCCAACTTTAATTACTGATGGTCTAATAATCAGTTTTCCTTGAGAACATGCAACACAAGAGAATTCTTTAGTTTGAAGAATCTTTTGGTTCTTCAATGAATGACCATGTGAATTCTCAATTATTTTGCGCATCATATTATAACCGGGATGGCCCAATCGGTCATGCAAAATTATAAAATCATTAGTAAACTTCTTGTTTACTTACTATGACATGTGATTCAACTAAACTAATATTAGTGTATAATCCGGAGGAAAATGCGGGAAGTTTTTCAAGCACATATTTCTTTTCCGCTTTTATTGTAGTAATATAAAGTTAGTCAACCTTTCCTTCATTTGTGGTCTCAGTATGATAGCCATTTTGACTAATATATTTAAAACTTAACAAGTTTCTTTGAGACCTACTACAATATAATGCTTCATTAACAGCCAATATAGTTCCTCCTGGTAGTAATACAGTCACTCTTCCAGAGCCCTCAATTAATTTTGTACTACCAGATATTGTAATTATATTGGCTTCTTTCATGATTAAATAAGAGAAATATCTCTTATCTTTTAATATGGTGTGCATCGTAGCACTATCCAGAAGACATATTTCTTCTTTATTATTCATACGGCCAACTGAAGACTCGGAAGTTTTCATATTCTTTAAGAAGGAAAAAAATACATCAAGTAATATTGAAAATTTTAAGAACAAAAGAAACTACATTTATGAAATTAAATACCAACAACATAAATTTTTTTATTTGAATATGAACTTCATAAAAAGAAATACATTTATTCTTATAAAAAAAAATTCAATAATAAGTCTTCAGTTATGATGCTCAAAGAAGTCTCCAACTTCTAAATGAGTAATATCTGAAAGACCTGCAAAAATATCATCTTTATAGGCAAGGTTTGCTTCAACTTTATCATGGTTATTCATAGGGCCCACATCATCATCATTTTCAAAGGTGAAGTTTGTCTCAACCTTACTTTGTTTTCCTTTTATGGAGGCTTGATAAAGTTTGAAAAAATGTTCAAGCGTACAATAAATTCGTGCCCAATGATTTTTCATACCATATCGGTAGACATTATTACCTTTGCCTTTTGAAGGATTATTCTGAGAACCCTTATTGTTCTCTTGTTTATAACGACCACCAGCATGACGATTATCATTTCGTCCCTTTCCATGCCCACATATATTTATACGACCATGATAATTATTTTGTCTTCTTTCAGACATTTGATTTATCGCTATCACATTCGCTTCTGGGAATGGAGATGATCCGGTACTGGGGTGGACTTCGCAATTTTTCCGTAAAATCATTTTCACACTGCTATTATTATTATCAATATGAGCCATTGGGACCTGAACCCAATGTCTTACTCATATGAGACGTGTTAGGCCATAATATGATGGGACCTGAACCCAACATCTTATCATCATGGTGCACCAGGACTTGAACTTGGTGTTTTACCCTCATGGTGCAATGGGACTTGAACCCATCATCTTATGCTCATATAATATTTGTCACAAATTATCTCATTCTTTTTAGAGAATGAAACATAATTTTAGATCGCCACAAATTCAAATTTTGATAAATTTAATATAGTATAAAATTATCTTACATAATAGTAGAATTAATCGACATGATAAAAAAAATTATAACAAGTAGTATGCCTAGAAAATTCTAGGTATAAATATACACATGTCATGAAGGCATATTAATAGTAGTGAATCATTAAAACAATAAAGAGATATTATAGTCGTTCCGTGCAAATTCACCAATTACATTCAACACACTGATTCATATGTAATATAACTAGTAGTTCCGTTCGATCTTCCACATATTACTAATATTTTCCATCGTCCAAACTTACGTAAATATAAATATCGAAGATTCAATAACTAATACCTTTTGGAACTAAGCAAAGTAGGATGTTATTACTAATATTTGAATGTAAAATTAATTTGTCTAATCATTATAATTCAATTTAATACTTGTCTATTTATGTATAGGTTTAAATTTTTTTCGTAGATTATATAATAAAATAATAATTTAACCGAAACTTATTGTTTCTATACCAAGGCAATTATTATAATCATATTCAAAATAAGTTATGCATATGGTAACTAAATTGCAGGTTAAAGAAGATCCTAATAGAAACGTTATAAACATAAGAATATATACCTGGATGGAAAAAGAAATTAACTACCTCTTTTTTGAATAAGATAAAATTCGAATGAAGCAGATAACCTCAGTTGGTTAGAACTTCGTGTTGATAACGTATTAAGAAATGAAAGCAAAATAGAACAATACACTAATTGAGACAAAATAAATATGAGGGATAATGATTTTGTTATTTCTTTTCTTGGTATATCTTTCATAGGATCAAAAGTTCCCTATTTATAAAGGTATAAATTCATTCACTAGTTATAAATTAATGTACTTCTTAATTAAGTACATAAGTACAAAGTAGCTTAAATGGACAGACAAATGCATTCATCTCACTCACATGCATTCATCTTATTTATAACAATTTTTGCTATGAAATAATGCCATAAAAATTTGATTTTAGTAGCGAAAGATATGACCATCAAAATCAGTATGTATCTTACACTTACGGGTTTTTAAATTTTTATTTATCTTTTTCTATTCCTAAAAAGAGTGAACTTATTCTAGTCATGTTCTTATTTTTGTTATTAATCTGTATTGCTGTAAAATAAAATAATAATATTTTTTGAAAAATACAGAAACAATAAAAAACCTCACTAGCGCGGGCTCTAGCGTGGGATTAGCTCGGTCGCGCTAGTGGAATATACTAGGGACAGTAAGAAACCTGACTAGCGCGACCACTAGCACGTGCTGAGCGCGGGCGCACTAGTCCAGACGTCCTTAGTTTTTTCTATGAAAAATAATATAAGAATAAATCGAGCCCACTGAATACACAATGTGTCCTTAAGAAAATTATTCCCCTCAAGTACCCGATGTGTTGGAATATATCCTCTCAGGATAGAACGATTTAACTCACCGGAGTGTTGGTACCAAAAACGTCGGTGATCAACGAACCACTTGAAGGCTGTAAAACATACTGGAATATTTTGTGCAGAAGAAGAAGAAGAAGATCAGAAAATTTAGTAAGTAAAAATTCTGGGATTTAAGGTATATTTATAGCCTATTTAGTATTGTTTCTGAAAAGGTTTTGCAACCTTTCAAAACAACCATAGTTGTTGGAACAGGTGTGAATCCTTTCAGAACAACCATAGTTATTTTGAACAGGTATGAATATTGCGGAAAATTTAAAAAAATGGATTTAAAATAATCCGGGAAAGAAAATGGGTCGGACCGGACCGGGTCGCGGGTCATTCCAGATTTGAAACTTTTCCATTAATTAAATTAATTAATTAAGTAATTTGAAAAGAATTTTGTCCAAAAAGATTAATCAATCAATCTTTGACCAAATTCGAATCCGAATCCGAAGCCGAAGCCGAGCCGAGCCGAGCGAGCGAGCGACAACGACGGCGCGAGGCTTGCCTTCTTCTCAACTCTTTAAGAGCTAGAAGAAGAGCTTCTCTATATATTCACATAGATTTTCTTTCCTTCTTCCAATGAGGGACAAAGTGCACTAATTCAAAATTTCACTTCCCTCCATTTCTTTTCCCACCATTTTCCATTCACTCTCTTTAAGCTACACCAAGCTTAAAATTAAGCTAGACTAAGCTTACAGACCAACAATCCTCCACATGAATGGGAAATGACTATAAAATAAAGGAATGCACGGACGTGTGTGTGCTTTACATGCAAGAATTAATTGCATCTGGATAAGTAAGTGTCACGACCCATTTTCGGAGTCGTGATGGCGCCTGTCGTGGAACCAGGCAAGCCACTCATTTGTTCTAACTAAATTACAATTAACAATATAATATCCTTTTTAACAAGTCTGAAATCAATAATAGTAATAATAAATCAAATTTTTGGAAAACCAGTTTATGAAATTCAAAACCCAAATCCTACTAATCTCGGATCTAGTGTTACACATTCATGAGTTGCTAGTACTTAATACAATCAAAAGAAATTGCTAGTACTTAATACAATCAAAAGAAATGACTAACATAGTCTAAAAATAAATACGACAGGTAGAAAGGAAAGAGAAGACGAGATCACGGTCGCCAGCTTCTACCTCGTCAACTCAGATGAAATTGTTGCTACTCACTGACCCGAGCTGAATTCTGATGTACCTGCATCCGCACACAAGGTGCATGGGGTAACATGATTACACCAACCCAGTAGTAACAAAATCAAATTACGGGCTGAGAGGTGGTAACGGACTAAACCTCCGATAATTCAAACAACAATATATAACTTGGACATGACAGTAATATATCAGGAAATAAACATGATGCATCAATATATGTCTGTAACTCTGCATACTAGCATGAATTCATATGGAACCAAGAATGATGTGTACTCATTAATCAAGCTCTCATAAGGTGGTCCACTCAGTACTAGAATACAGCCTCCCTGCCCAGGGAAGTCCATCCCGGATATTACATAAATACAAGTGACACATTCACCAAGTACTGAGGAAAAAGATCGATCCATCCCCCACAGAGAAGATCCATCTCCGGAACATAATGCTCGGACAAATCCATGTCCAGAGAAATTCATCCCTCAATATATGTGCGCTCACTGGGGTGTAAAGACTCTGGAGGGGCTCCTTTCAGCCCAAGAGCTATATCAAGCCAATGAAGGCATGATTTCAGGATCGCTGCGGTGTGCAGTCCAACCTCACAACTGTCTCAAAATCAGGCTTCAAGCCTCACTCAGTCAGTACCTTCCAGTCTCACTCACAATGCTCTAACATATGAAATCATCCCAAACCAATGATAAGATAGAATAAACAAGAAACTTATGAGACTGAGGCATGAAACATATACTATAACAGGACTGAGTACATAAAAGCATTAAACATGAATATAGACAGCAATAATCGACCATTCCGGTCTGAACACATCGGCGTGAAGCCTTAACATTTATACTTAGCATGATTTCTATTGCGTTCAAGGTAAATACCACTTTCACAGTACAATTATCAAACTGAGGTAACCATTAGACAGTGCCATGGGATGAGCCATGCTACAAATATTCGGTAAACGCCTGCATGCCCGTCACTTGGCAAGTGCGTCACCTTAATTAACATCAAATATCAAATGGTTTGGGGTTTCGAACCCTCAGTTCCAAGTTTGGAAGCGTTACTTACCTCAAAACCGGCTAATACACTACTCCGCAGTGCCCTTGCCTCTAAATTCGGCCTCCGAGTGCTCCAAATCTAGCAACAATCAGATGTATATCATTATAATATGCTAAGGAGCTAATCCCAATCAAAATGTATCAAAAATACTCAAAAATCCCGACATTGGTCAAACCCGACCCCCGGGACCAATTCCCGTCAGAAATTTTTATACAGAACTGTTCTTCATCATCTCACGAGTCCGTACATATAAAGAACACTAAATTCGGAGTCCAAATGACCCCTCAAATCCCCATTTTAAAGACTCTTAATCTCAAGCCCTAATTACCCAATTTACACTGATTTATCCTTAATTTCCACCATAAATCCGACCTTTAATCACATATAAACGAGTTTAGAGTCCAAAATTCTTACCTTGGTGAAGAACTATCAAATCCCCTCTTCAAAACCCTTCCAAAAGCTTCAAACCCGGATGAAATATTGAGAAAATGGCTAAAATTCGCGAAGGCACTTTTTTATACTTTCTGTCCAGTGGGTCCGCACCTGCGACCACTTACTCGCACCTGCAGAACCGCACCTGCGGATCCCAGGTATGCACCTGCGGAAAATCCCAAGGATCCTAACTTCCGCGCCTGCGGCCTCGCAGGTGCCCGCAGGCGCGACAATTACCTCGCACCTGCGGAAATCCCCTCACTTAGCCAACTTCCGCACCTGCGGTGCCACGTCCGCTCTTGCGGAACCGCACCTGCGGCTCCCCATCCGCAGGTGCGAAACCACCAGCAACAGAACATCAGCAGTGACAAAACCATTCCAAACTCCCCGTAAACCATCCTGAGCCCCTCGGGACCCCAACCAAACATACCAACGCATCATATATGATCATTCAAGCTCAGTCGAGCCTCCGAAACATCAAACACAACATCAAAACCCTAAAAACACATTGAATTCAAGCTTATGAACTTTGAATTTTCTAAATTCCACCAACGATGCCGAAACTACCCAAAATAACTCCGATTGACCTGAATTTTTGCAGACATATCCAAAATGACATTACGAACATGCTTCAACTGTCGGAATTCCATTCTGACCCCGATAGCCTATTTTCCACTGCCATCCGGAAATCGTCAAAAACTAACTTTCGCCAATTCAAGTCTAATTCTACACCGAACATCACAAAAAAATTCCGAACACCCTCCTAAGTCCCAAATCACCTAACGAAGCTATCCGAGCCATAAAATCTGCATTCCGAGGTCGTTTCCCAATAAGTCAACTCTCAGTTGACTTTTTCATTAATAGGCTATCTTTAAAGGCTACATGACTGAACTCTCACTACAACCTCTTCAATTTCAAGCCTATCGACTCTAACACATCAATAACAAAATAACCAACCTATGACAAGTCAATAACATCAATTATAATGCAGGTTCTACGTAATGACGGACCGGGTCGTTACATTCTCCCCCTCTTAAACAAACGTTCGTCCTCGAACGGGTCTAGAAACATACATGGAGTCTCAAACAAGTGAGGATATATGCTCCGCATTTCCCGCTCGGTCTCCCAAGTAGCCTCCTCCACTGGCTGACCTCTCCACTGCACCTTCACTGAAGCTATCTCTTTTGACCTCAACTTTCTGACCTCGCGAGCCAAAATTGCCACTGGCTCTACCTCATAAGACATATCTTCCTCGAGCTGAACTGTGCTGAAGTCTAACACATGAGATGGGTCACCAACATATTTTCTGAGCATCGACACATGAAATACTGAATGAACACTCGATAGACTGGGTGTCAAGGCAAGTCTATAAGCCACCTCTCCAACCTTCTGAAGCACCTCGAAAGGACCAATAAATCGCGGACTTAGCTTTCCTCTCTTCCCGAACCTCATAACACCCTTCATGGGTGATACCTTCAGCAGTACCTTATCCTCTTCCATAAAAGACATATCCCGAACCTTGTGGTCCACATAACTCTTCTGTCTAGACTGCGCCGTGCGAAGTCGCTCCTGAATCAACTTCACCTTCTCCAACGCATCCTGAATCAAATATGTGCCCAATAACTTAGCCTCACCAGGCTCGAACCAACCAACCGGAGATCTACACCTCCTACCATATAAATCCTCATACAGGGCCATCTGAATACTGGACTGATAGTTGTTGTTATATGCAAACTCCGCTAGTGGCAGGAACTGATCACATGAACCACCAAAATCAATCACACAAGCCCGTAACATGTCCTCCAAAATCTGAATAGTCCTTTCCGACTGTCCGTTGGTCTGAGTATGAAATGCAGTGCTCAACTCTACCTCAGTACCCATACCTCTTTGTACGGCCCTCCAAAATTGAGATGTGAACTGAGTACCTCTGTCGGAAATAATAGAGATCGGAACTCCATGCAATCGGACAATCTCCTTAATGTAAATTCCAGCTAACCGCTCTGAAGTGTAAGAAGTGCTGATAGGAATGAAGTGCGCGGACTTGGTCAATCTATCTACAATGACCCAAATAGCATCAAAACCCTTCAAAGTTCGTGGAAGCCCAACTACAAAGTCCATGGTGATCCGCTCCCACTTCCACTCCGGAATATCTAACCTCTGAAGTAATCTACCTGGCCTCTAATGCTCATACTTGACCTGCTGGCAGTTGAGACGCCGTGCTACGTACTCAACTATATCTCTCTTCATCCGCCTCCACCAATACTGCTGTTTCAGATCCTGGTACATCTCCGCGACACCCGGATGAATAGAATACCGCGAACTGTGAGCCTCTACTAATATCAAATCTCGAATACCATCCACATTGGGCACGCAAATACGGCCCTGCATCCTCATAACTCCGTCATCACCAATAGTCACATCCCGGGCATCACCCCGGCGAACTCGATCCTGAAGAACTAACAAGTGGCGGTCATAATATTGTCGTGCCTTAATCTGATCGAATAAAGAAGACCGGGAAGCCACGCTAGCTACCACTCGCGGAGGGTCTGACAAATCCAATCTCACCAACTGTCCCCCTAAGGCCTGAACATCAAGTGCTAATGGTCGCTCTGCTGCTGAAAGGTAAGCTCGGATCCCCAAACTCTCAGCTCTGCGACTCAGGGCATCGGCCACTACATTGGCCTTCCCTGGGTGATACAAAATAGTTATGTCATAGTCCTTAAGAAGCTTTAACCATCTCCTCTGACGCAAATTCAACTCCTTCTACCTTAGCAGATACTGCAAGCTACAATGATCACTGAAAACCTCACACGGTACCCCACACAAGTAATGCCGCCAAATCTTTAAGGCATGAACGATGGCAGCTAACTCAAGATCGTGCACTGGATAATTCTTCTCGTGCACCTTCAACTGTCTGTAAGCGTAGGCAATCACCCTACCGTTCTGCATCAAAACCGCTCCCAATCCAACTCTAGAAGCATCACAATAGACTGTGTAAGAACCCTAACTTGTAGGCAATACCAATAATGGAGATGTAGTCAATGCTGACTTGAGCTTCTGAAAGCTCCCCTCGCACTCATCGGACCATCTGAATGGAGCACCCTTCTGGGTCAATCTGATCAAAGGTGAAGCAATAGAAGAAAATCCCTCCACAATCGGTAGATTTGATATCTTTGAACCGTCGAGCTTTGTTGTATATCTAGACAACATAAGTCACACAATCAATCCTTAACCATCGATGGTTCTCACGGTTGTGTTCGTTTCAGCCATGAACACCGCCTGGTTTCATGAGTGCTTAGAAAATGGGCCTTTACTTTCATTCCCCTTGAAGCAGCTTACACTTCACACTCACATAAGTGATTCCTAAATGTGTAATCCTATAGACACACTATCTGGTCATATCCTGCCAAACTTAGCAAATCATTAAAAAGTTTTAAGCCTTATTGACTCATCAAAAAGCCTTAATGCTTTACCTTTATTTCTGAACATTGTCTTCATCACGAGAATGGGTTGAGTTATTTGACAATGTTGAACCGTCATTCATAACTTTGGTTGATCTCTTTGAACCTAGATTTTGGGATCTCCAGTCTGCTAGGTAGAGTTACCGCCATGATGACTTGTCCTAGGCCTTAACCCCATTCCCTTTGATGATCTTTCAACTGCCTCTCTAGATAGGCCTTTTGTAAGTGGATCCGACACGTTATCTATTAAATTTACGTAGTCAATTGTGATAACACCACTAGAGAGTAGTTGTCTCACGGTATTATGTCTCCGTCGTATATGACGAGATTTTCTATTATACATAATGCTCCATGCCCTGCCTATTTTCGCTTGACTATCACAATATATACAAATATGTGCCAAAAGTTTGGGCCAAAACGGAATATCTTCCAAGAAATTCCGGAGCCATTCAGCTTCTTCACCGGCCTTATCTAAAGCTATGAATTCAGATTCCATTGTAGAATGGCCGATGCACATTTGTTTGGATGATTTCCAAGACACTGCTCCAACCCTAATTGTGAAAACATATCCACTCGTGGATTTAACATCAGAAGATCCGGTGATCCAATTTACATCACTATATCCCTCGATCACGGAGGGATATTTGTTATAATGCAAAGCATAGTTTTGTGTATGTTTCAGATACCCCAAAACTCGTTTCATTGTCATCCAATGTATGTGATTGGGATTACTTGTAAATCGACTCAGTTTGCTATTAGCACATGCTATATCTGGTCGGGTACAATTCATGATATACATCAAACTTCCCAATACTCTAGCATAGTCCAGGTGTGAGTCATTTTCACCTTCATTCTTTTGAAGTGCATAACTCACGCCAATTGGAGTTTTGGAAATTTTGAAATCCAAATACTTGAACTTGTCAAGTACTTTTTCAATGTAGTGAGACTGTGATGATGCTAGACCTTGTGGAGTTTTGTGAATTCTGATTCCTAAGATCACATCAGAAACTCCTAAGTCTTTCATGTCGAATTTTCTATCCAACATGCGTTTTGTAGCATTTATATATGTCATACTTTTGCTCATTATCAACATGTCATCAACATATAAACAAACAATGACTTCATGACCTGAAGTGTTTTTAATGTAAACACATTTGTCGCACTCGTTGATTTTAAAACCACTTGCCAACATTGTTTGGTCAAATTTGGCATGCCATTGTTTGGGTGCTTGTTTAAGTCCATAAAATGACTTAACAAGTTTGCACACTTTATTTTCTTTACTAAGAACCACAAAACCCTCAGGTTGTTCCATGTAAATCTCTTCCTCCAATTCTCCACTTAAGAAAGTTGTTTTAATATCCATTTGATGAATTTCAAGACCATACACGGCCGCTAATGCCACTAACATCCTAATAGATGTTATCCTCGTTACTGGCGAGTAAGTGTCAAAGTAATCAAGGCCTTCCTTTTGTCTATAACCTTTGACAACAAGTCTTGCCTTATATTTGTCAATAGTGCCATCAGCTTTCATTTTTCGTTTAAAGATCCATTTCGAACCTAAAGGTTTATTTCCAAGAGAAAGATCAACCAATTCCCATGTATGGTTATCCAAAATTGGTTGAATCTCACTATTGACTGCCTTTTTCCAAAATGCTGAATCAGAAGACGACATAGCTGCTTTAAAAGTTTGAGGATCATTTTCAAGCAAGAATGTCACAAAATCTGGTCCAAAGGAAGTAGATGTTCTTTGACGTTTGCTACGCCTTGGATCTTCTACACTTGGAGTATTTTCCTTTGGTTCTTCCCGAGGTCGTTTAGGTCTTTCACTTAACGACTCGCATTCAGTTTTATACGGATAAATGATTTCAAATAATTCAACATTATCTGATTTCATTACCGTATTAACATGAATCTCGGGAAAAGGATTTATGGACCAAAAAATCGACATGCTTTACTGTTTGTAGCATATCCAATGAAAACTCAATCTATTATTTTTGGTCTGATTTTAACCCTTTTAGTTAAAGGAATTTGTACCTTTGCTAGATACCCCAACACTTTGAAATATTTCAAGTTGGATTTTCTACCTTTCCATTTTTCATATGGAATAGATTGCGTTTTGTTGTGGGGGTACTCTATTGGGTATTCGGTTAGCTGTAAGGATAGCTTCCCCCCTCCCTCCACAAATTCTGCGGTAGTCCGGAACTTATTAATAAAGAATTCATTATTTTCTTTAATGTCCGATTTTTCCTTTCGGCAATTCCGTTGGATTGAGGTGTGTAAGGTGCAGTAGTTTGATGGATAATTCCATATTCCGAACATATTTCTACAAACGGAGATTCATATTCTCCACCTCTATCACTTCTAATCATTTTGATCTTTTTATTCAATTGATTCTCTACTTCATTCTTGTATTGCTTAAATGCTTCAATTGCTTCATCCTTACTATTAAGCAAATAAACATAACAATATCGAGTGCAATCGTCAATAAAAGTAATAAAATACTTTTTCCCACCTCGAGATGGTGTCGACTTCATATCGCAAATGTCAGTATGAATTAAGTCTAAAGGATTTGAATTCCTTTCAACAGACTTATAAGGATGTTTTACAAACTTAGATTCAACACATATTTGACATTTCGATTTATTACACTCGAATTTAGGCAATACTTCTAAATTAATTAACTTCCGCAAGGTTTTATAATTGACATGTCCTAAACGACTATGCCATAAATCATTTGACTCCAACAAATAAGAAGAAGCTAAAATTTTATTCATAGTATCAACAATCATTACATTAAGTTTGAAAAGGCCCTCCGTGAGGTAGCCTTTTCCAACGTACATTTCATTCTTGCTTACAACTTTATCAGAAACAAATACACATCTGAATTCATTCTTCACTAGTAAAGAAGTAGAAACTAAATTCTTCCTAATAGTAGGAACATGAAGAACGTTGTTGAGCGTTAACACCTTGCTAGGCTAAGCTTAAAATTAAGCTACACTAAGCTTAAAGACCAGCAATTTTAACTTAACATTAGTTTTAAGAGTCATTTTCTTTTCGTTTGGAAAGGTGAAACTAGAATCTCAATGCCAAAAGTTTAGTCTTTTGGGGATGACAGATAAAATTGATAGGAAAACTAGGGGAAAAAAATTGGAAAATTGTTGCTTGCATGTTTCTTTGTAAAAGTCTAGGTGAGGTTTGTTCAATCAATGTGTTTCTATATTGATTTTCTTAATATTTATTTATATTTGGTTTCGACCAAATCAAAAGTCAGTGGGCAAATAAGATTAAATTGTCACTACAATTAGTTTTCTTTGTGTTTTTTGATTTGTTTATACGTGTATGTTTATTTTTTATTTGTTTTACAGTAATTAAATTGTCACTACAATTAGTTTTCTTTGTGTTTTTTGATTTGTTTATACGTGTATGTTTATTTTTTATTTGTTTTACAGTAATTTGTTTCTTTTCTTATTTAATTTATAATTTTTTTATAATTGTTTAGTTTAGAATGAATATCAAAGTCATTGAGGAGTCCAAACCTTGTGGTCATTATTAAATCCATTAACTTTAATTTGTTGAAACTGAAATAACTAATGTATTATATACTCACAGAGCAAACTTTAAATAACAATAAATCATATAAGAAAAGAAAAATATATAAAAAGAGATACAATAATATGATTTGATCACCTGATCTATATATGAGCAATTCACTAAAAAAATAGTACACAAACCTTTTCCTCCCCAAAAGAAATAACCAAATAAAGAACAGGTTTATATTTTTCTTTAAGAAAAGTAACAAGATAATTGTGGCAAATATTTGCCCATGCTTCAAAGGAAATTTAAAACTCAAATATAATAAATTAGGTCAGAAGCAACAACATAACATATTATTATTTTATATAATAAAATATGTATAATTATAATTACTACTAAATAACTAACTCATTTCGTATGTGAAGATTCATAAAACATTCAATTACTTTGAATTCATCTTGTCTTAACGTAAAAGTATTTATTTTTTATTCAAAAATTGAATATACCTCAACATCAATTGTTATTTCACAAAATTCATTCTTATTCTATATATTGTACGTACTAATAGACGTAAAACACACGTGCATCACACGTACACTGAAATTATTCTTCATAAATTAAGTGGAGTCCAAATAACACCTAAAACATGAATCTAAGGTATATACACTAATATAAAAAAATTACATCATTAATTCAATTATTTGTTATAACAAGCTACTTACCATCTTTTAAAGATTATCAATGGATACATGTTAATTGAACTATCAACAAATGTCTTTTAAATGACTTAATCATATTAACGTTCTATACACTATTAATACATAGCATTTTAGACTCCTAAAATAAATTACTCCAATGATTGTAGGGGTAACCGATCGGGTACGATCGGGTAAGGTCGGGTCAGATATGGACGGGTCGAAACGGGTAATGCAAAAATAAATAAATTATCTGCCCCAACCATATTTAATATGAATTGAAAATAGATTAACCGACGGATAATATGAAATCCATATTATCATTGGCTTCTTGAACATGATCAGTTTTCGGAGAATTCCTAATCTCCCAAACTTGAGGATCACCTCCAAGTGGGGATTAGCCCTTGTCTCATGTAACACAACTAAATGCACCTCGAGGTGCTGCCGAGGAACTGAGGGGCCTTCTCGAGCACAATATAGGTAATTGAGAGATAAAACTAGCCTATTCATTATGGGAAATCAATGCTCCGGGCTAAATAGAGATTACCTACGGCACTTGGATTTCTCTGGCGAGCTTTTGGTCGTAAAACTAAAGACGCCCAAGACAGGGTACAACTAGGGGTGTTCATAAAAAATCTGAAAAATGAACTAAACTGAAAACCAAACCAAACCGACGAAAAAAATGATACATTTTGGTTTGATTCGGTTTTGATTTTGAATTTTTGAAACACCTATATATATTTATATTTTTGTACAAAGTTTCTAAAATTTTATGGTATAACACTTTTAGTACAGTTTTTGCCTTTACATTCTAGTTTGATATGTAGTTTTCGTTTGTTAATCCGTTTCATGTTAGAAATAATCTATTTTTAATAGAGTGCTTAAATTATTTATCAATATATGTTTCCATTATCATCAATATATTTTGGTAAATGATAGATGTCTCAAAGGTCAATTGATTTGATAGTGTTACGTTGAAAATATAGCTGAAATATGTGTTTGGTAGTGTATGTCTCATATTTAAGAAAAAGCAGATAAATAACTGAAAAGCCTGAAAGATATAAATCGAATCGATAAAAAACTGACTTAATTTGTTTGGTTCTAATATTTAAAAAATAAACTTACTTGGGTTGGTTTCTTTTTAAGGAAAAATTGATCCAAATTGAATCATGAACACCTCTAGGTACAACTGTTGGGAAGTGTCTGGGCTGCTGCCGTACTCAAAGGTGAGGGGCTCCGAAAGTGGATGTGATCGGCCTCAGAGGAGAGGTGAGGCAACTTGGGATTCTAGGCAAAGTAATTTTTTTGTATATAGGCCTTCGTATATGATATGATTTCATTCCTCCCGCTAAAGCTAGAAAAGAAAGGAGCTCTCTCTTTTTTCACAACGCCTTCTTCATTTGTCATTCCTTATGACACGACTGAGCTCATGTCCGTCTAAGTCTCTGATTAGTGAGGTCAGTTGCTTGCAGGGCGGTAGAGTCGCTAGACGACTTGCATAAATTTTTATGTGATCGATTCTTTTTTAAAAAAGATTATTGAATCGTCTACGTAAAGCTCACATATGTTATGTATGTAACGACCCGATAGGCCGTTTTGAGAGTTAGCGTCCCGATCCCCTAATAGCTACTTTTCCCATGTCTATTTCTGTTTTTGGGACTTGTTGGAAACATTGAGTGGTGATATTCGAAGATTTTTTTGACACATAGTCATGTATGTGAGTTTAAGCTTTAGAATCGGACCGTAGTTGGAACTGTGGGAAGACGGGTCTGGAATGGAATTACGTCTACTCCGTTAGCTCCATTGGATGATTTCGGAGTTAAGAGCATGTCCGGAATGTGCTTTCGAGGTCTGTAGTAGATTTAGCCTTGAAATGGCGAAGGTTAGAATTTCGGCGATTTCGGCCGATAGGTGAAATTTTGATATCGGGCTCGGAACGTAATTCCCAGAGTGTTTGTAGGTCCGTTGTATCATTTGTGACATGTGTGTAAANTTGTAGAGTTTGGAAATTTCATAAGTTCTTAGGCTTGAATCCATGTATAATTGGTGAATTTGGTGTTATGTGATGTGTTTTGGAGGCTCGACTAAGTTTGGGTAAGGTATTAGGACTGGTTGGTAAGTATGGTTGAGGTCCCGGGGCCTCGGGGATGTTTCGGATGCTCAACGGGTAAATTTAGAACTTGGAAGAACAGCTGAACCATTGCTGGATCTGGTGTCTCGCACTTGCGATGAACCTTCCGCAGGTGAGGACGAGGGACTCACAGGTGCGGACTTGGCCAAGTCACCCAGTCCTCGCAGGCGCGGTTGGTTTTTCGCAGGTGCGGAGCCGCAGATACGGCCAATTAACCGCAGGTGTGGCCCCAGGCCTTTTAGTGGGTTTTCGCACCTGTGATAGATATTTCATAGGTGCGGGATTAGGTGCGGTCCAAGGGGGCGCAGGTGCGAAAATCGCTGGGCAAATATATTAGATTCGAGGGCTTGAATTTCATAACTTCTAAAATCATTTGGAGCTCGGGTGTAGGCGATTTGGAGTGATTTTTGAGGATAAGCTTCATAGGTAACAATTTCTAACCCTATTCCCTTGGTATATCATTAATCTATGGCCATTTCTTCCATGCAATTAAGGGATTTAGGTGAAAAATCATGCAAATGGGAAGAAATTTCCCTAATTAGAAAATTCGAGAATTTAATAGGATTTTGTTGTCGGTTTTCGATGATTCTTGTTCGTGTGAGTTCGTGAGTGAATGGGTGTTCTAAATTTGTAACTTTCACTCGATTCCGAGACGTGGGCCCGAGAAACGTTTTGGGCTATTTTCTTAATTTCGCGTATTAGCTTCGAACTTATTAGCTATTTTGATTCCTTAAAGTGATATCTACATTATGCAATCGAATTGAATAGATTTGGGCCATTCGGAGTCGGATACTCGTGGCAAGAGCGTGGTTTCGAGTTGAGTAGCGCAGTCGAGGTAAGTGACTTGCCTAACTCTGTGTTGGGGACTTCCCCTAGGCTATTTTAATATTATTTTATGTTGATTGGGCACCGTGTGCGTGAGATGACGAGTATGTACACGGGCCATTGTTGCAAAAACGTCATTTTTTTCCCTCCATGACTTAATTCCTTCCACCCATATTTTCATCGATTCATGTATCGATTATGTAGTTTAGATTAGGAAATAGCATGCCTACCTGTTTTACTTGAATCTTCCCTAATTATTACTATATGTACCATGTTAGGTAGTTTTATCCATATTTTTGCCTGTGATTTTTCCTGGATTGTTTTAAATAAAAAATTTGTATCCTGTATTTGTACTGCATTACATATTTAAATTGGGACTACAGACGAGATTTCGGGAGATTTTCTCCTTGCACTGCATAGCATAATTAAATTGGGACTACGGATGAGATTTCGGGAGCTTTCCGCATGTACTGCATAGCATATTTAAATTGGGACTACAGACGATATTCCGGGAGTTTTTCCCCTGTACCGCATTGCATATTTAAATTGGGATTACGGACGAGATTCCGGGAGCTTTTCCCTTGTACTGCATTGCATACTTGTTACTGTGATATATGTTGTGAGCCGAGGGCTCCCTGTTATTATTTCCTTTTTTGCTCATTGCTTTCTACTGATTTGCCTCAGCTTGTATATCTCTCTATTCACATTATTTTTATACTGTTTTACTATAAAAATCCAGTAGAGCCTTAACCTGACCTCGTCACTACTCGACTGGGGTTAGACTTGGCACTTACTGGATACTAATTTGTGGTGTACTCATGTCCTTTCCTGCGCATATTTTTCGTGTGCAGATCCAGGTACCAGCGCTCAGTTTCGTGGCTAAGGGTCCGAGCAACAGCTTTTAGGAGACCGAAAGGTAATTGTGCCGCGTCCGCAGAGTCCTTCGAGTCACCTTCCACTCCAGACTTAGATAGATTTTCATATAAATTTCCTTACGTTGTATAGAGCTATTTTGAGACAGAGTTTGTGACTAAAGTGATATTCCGAATTTTGGGAAAGTTGTATTTTGTATGCGCCAAGTGGCGATGTTTAATTGTAGACTCACTTATTTCGTCTTTATTTTTATTGCTTTTATTTAATATGTGTTTCCCCAATTAGACTTACCTAGTCGTAGAGACTAATTACCGTCACGATACCTTCGGAGAGGAAATCGGGTCGTGATAATGTAGGAGGTCATCGATAATTTGTGTCATCGCTCTTTGATATGTTACACTTTTTTTTTTTTTTTGTCACTATTAATGGTTGTATGGATTTAATGAAATTAAAGTAGACCTCTAGTGTGTGGCGAGTGCATGGTAGTGGATCTTGATTAATTAATTGTAGAGAACCGCCACATGGGGAGTGCTTATTTTAAAGGCAAAATATTTGCTCGGTTGGTGTCGGTAATTGGATCTGAATGCTCAAACGTGGGCGACTCACTCCCATTTCCTTAAAATAGCACTTAATTTATTTTCTTGGAATGCCAATCTCGCCCTCTTAATTTATTTTTAAATATTATTATTGCTGACGTTGGTGTTCTTATTTTATCATATTTTTTATTATTTCGTTTTAGTGGAGTGCGCCAAGCGTGGTTGTAGACAGGGGCGGAGCACAAGTCGAACAACAGGTTTAACTGAAACTAGTAATTTTTATTTAAATAATATATTTGTTATTTATAATTCATTAAATATGTACAAATATTAAATTTAAAACTCGGTCACTAATATTTGAAATCATCATTTTAAAATTTAGAAATCATATGGTAGAAATCTTGGTTCTGCCTCTCGTTGTAGGGGGGTCGCCTAGTCGACGCGCAAAGGCTTAGATAGCAAGTTATCTTGGTAGGTCTTCCCCTCGGACGATCGTGAAAGTCACCGAATATGTCAGTCTTTTAGTTCTCCCAAATTAGAATATCAAAGGAGGATGTTGCAAATGTCCAGGACGGACACTTTCAAAAATTGAGCTAATATCGTATGAGCTAAAGGCCCACATATCATATACATTAAACTTTAAAGTTATTGTTACCATATTTCAGAAATAGATGTTCATTTATTTTTCTCAAAACAAATATATATATAAAAGTTTTAACGTGATTCCCATATTCAATTAGAGTATGTCAAGGGTATAGCTTGAACGTGAAATTTGTTCAAATTCCGTTAAAAATATAAGAAGAAGTAGAAACTATACTATATAATGAAACATAGTGACGAGTTTCGTCGGTGTTCGAACGTTGGTGTAACGGCGTCGTGCATTGCATTTCAGTTCGAGAATCTAGAGGAGGCAGAGCCATAATTAGGAATTTAATTTTTTGTTGGACGACTTAAAGTGTTAATAATTATTTTTAAATTTAATATATGTATATATTTAACGAATTTCTTAACACATGGTATATATTTCTTTCGTTTTAATTTTGTGTAAATTTTTTTTTCTTTTAGTCTGTGCCAAAAAGAACGGCATTTTTCCCTATATGAAAATAATTTACTTTTACACAATAATTTATATCCACACAAAATATATGTGTCTCATTTTATACCATATGTTCAAAAGTTCTCTCTTTTCTTAAATTCAGTGCCCAGCCAAATGAGTTCACATAAATTGAAACAGATATAGTATTATTTAGCAAAAAATATTAGGTGTTGTCATGATTTTCTTACCATATTTGTTTTTCATATCTGTTGAAGGAATGACAACATATTTATCATAATTGAGGTTTTTTTCTTGTAGAAGAAAATTATAAATCTCTCATATTTGGCTAGTCCATTTTCTTGTAGGAAAATATTTGGACTTCTACAAATTGAGGATCCTTCCTTCTTATTCAGTTGTATCCACAATGTAGTCATATGGAGTTTGAGAGTCGTGTTTAGTGGGAGAACTTTACGGGACAAGTGTTAGTGTATCACTTGTATGTGTGTCTTCATGATGTTGCTCTCTCGATATTTTGTACTCTTTTTTTTATTATAGTTGACTGCTCATATCTGCCCGTGAACGTAAGTTAATTTACCGAACCACGTTAAATATTTGTGTCTCGTTTGGTAGATTTCTCTTTTGTTGTATGATTTATTGTCGTTCAAGTGTTGCTTAACTAGCTTCCGCATGACACCTGATTATTTTGATCCTAACAAAAACTACTAATTCGGTTAATCCTATAGCTAAGCTTCTACCTCCGTCCCTGAGAGAAGCCAGCTACGCTAATAGGAAAATAGCCCACACACTCCTCCCTTCTCTTTTAGGAGTATCTCTCGCAGGTAGGGGTAAAGTTTACGTACACATTATTATTTTCAGACCACAATTATAAAATTACACTAAATATGTTATTACTGTTCTTATTGTTATTTTCGGGGGAAAAAAACATTTCTTTACGTTTATCAATACCACAACCGTTTTTGATCTTTTAACATATGTGGCATTATTTATTAAATAAAATTATTCAAATTCACAAAATTTTCATGTTCAGGATTATATTCAGAGGCGAAACTAGGATTTAAAATTTGTGAGTTATGTACTTGACATCGAACTTATAATATATTTTAGTTACTGGATTCGTCATTATATATTAATATAAACTCAATACATTTTCTAATACACATACAGGATCTACACAAAAGCTACTGAGTTCGACCGAACCCGTAAATTATGCCTTACCTTCGCCCCTTTGATTATGTTATGTGAATATGAAACAATCTAAATAACTAAGTATACTCATGTTTAAAACAATCAAATATCGACTTTGAAGCAAGTGAAATAAGTTCTATTTTTGAAAGAAATTACAAAAAGAATCAGTGTTCTTGAATAATCAAATGACAAAACAAAGAGAGCAAATCAAATTAAACTCTATTGTAGTCAACAACAAAAGGATCTAACTACTTTATACATGGATGTGAGAATCACTTTTTATAGTATGATATCTCTATTTTGATTACTACAATTCATATTCTAATCTTGTAATAAAATAACTAAAAACAAAAAAAAATAGAATCTTTAAAAGAAACTAGAAGTCTTATTCTTGAAAAACAACAAAATGTCATATTTTTGTTCTAAAATAAATCTTTAAACTTGGATTTATTGGACTTGTTGGACTTCACTCTTTAGACTTGGACATGGACATGAAAACAAGTCCCACACATATATTCATGAGCAAACAATAACTTGTTCTTGGCAATAATAATTTGGAATCCAATAATAATAGTAATTAATTTGGACCATTACCTCTGGTTGATAAGGACTCGTCCTCGAATCTAAAGGCACAAATATTTATTAAATTAGCAATATTAAATATTGGGAACAGGGGCGGATGCAATGTGGGAGTTACAGATTCAATTGAGTCCATAAAATTTCGACATGGAGTAAAAATTCATTAAAATTACAAAAATAATAGATATGAACCCATAACTTTAAAAATATAATGGGTTCAATATTAAAAAATTTCAAAGTTGAACTCATAGAATTTAAATCCTGGATCCGCCTCTGATCGGAAACATATCATACTCGTATGGCAGCTCAAATCGATTTTGACGATAAAAATTTGGTTATTACAACTTAATTATAAGATAGCAAAAATTAGAATAAATAAAAAGGAGGGAAGTAATAAAAGAATATGATACAATTAAAATCATTAAAAGAATGGGGATGACTATTATCAAAATTTCTACTTGTTAAAAAAGATGAGGTAAGGAAGGTGGAAATTTATGGTACTTATTATTTTCTAAAAGCAAATTCTTTTCTTATTTCACTCTACTTATGAATCCTATAAAGCTAAGCTGATATAATTAAATAAAGAAATTTTTTTTTCTTTAAATATTCTCATGATATATTTTCTGAAATAGGTGGACTATAGCCCTCCATTGACAAAAGAATTCAACTACCTAACTACCTCTTAATTACCCTTTTGTCCCTCCTTTTCACCAACCTCCCCCCCCCCCCCCCC